>OY986041.1:135618692-135708692 GCA_963920215.1 Nineta flava
GATCATATTTCATTCATTCATTTCATGTTTAGTACTCAACATTGTAGTAGAAAAGTGTCTGTACTGGTATACATATGTGCCTGTGTGTCTGTGTATAAGTATGTATGTATGTGGTGACATGACTTAATAACTTATTACTATTCTTACAGGGTTATTCATTTTGATATACTATACCATTTTTCTATCTTAAAAAAATTTGCTTTAAATGATAAACTTCGAATTACGAATAATTTTTATCATAAACAAATGATAAAGAAAACTAACTGAGTCAATTCCTTGAATATCCGGTATTGAATTCCTTGAATATCCCGGAACTTTTTTTGTGCCGCCAAATTTTAGAAATGTATATAGTAAAGTATTAACAAACATAAAAACGAAAAGAAGATCGAGGCTGATAAATGTGGAAGACGATATGAGAGAGTAGCATTGTCATTTTTACGACCAAATATAAATGAAATTATCAAAAAAAACATCAAGTTCAAATATCTTATTAAAAGTATTCTTATTATTAACTTGTAATTAATCCTTTAATAAACGTACTGTTGTTTTTGTAGTACATATTATTTTATTTTATATTCAAAATTATTATCATAAAAACAACTTACAGCATTTACAGAATATTTGTGTATATTCTTTGAATGTCGCGGTTTTGAACCGTGATTTAGAATTGTGCCTAGGAAAATGCTTTATTCAAGAAATCTATCCACGGTCAATACTGATCGTAAATGATCGTCTCGGAGCAACTTTTTATGTAACTTGTGGAACTCTGCGTTAATTAAATTGTTTGAAGAAACACTTTTGTTCATATTACCGTCCAAGTGGAAAAGCGGTCTAAGGCTTATGCCTGAGGCGATATGTCTACTTGGAACAGGGAGGTTATGGGTTCGAATCCCGACATCGGCAGTTTGAAATTATTAAGAAAAAAAAAGGGGTGGTTAATTGACTAAACTGTCGGCGTATGGACAAGCACGAAGTAACCGGCAAAGTAACTTCATGAGCATGATGGTTTTTTGCAGTTTCCTTCACGAACTCCATATGAGCATCGGCATAGTTCCTTCAGAGTCGGCTGCAGCCGCACATCATACCAATTCCTCGTCTAAACACAAATATTACTTCCACTCCACTCACATCCACACATCCTAGACATCACACTGGCCTTATGGTCGAAGTGTAGCCTGTCCAGGGTAGCCGCTGAGAATATTATTCAATAGATTGAATCATCTTGTATATGGTATGGTATATTCATATATATGTTATATAATATAATATTTAAAAAGGCGCGTATTTTCAAAATGATGAAATATTTAAGTAGTTTTTAATGACTATTTGACTGACTACTAACAAACTACGATAGAACGATAGAAACATATATAACACACACACACACACACACACACATATATATATATATATATATATATAAAACATATAAATATAGATGATAGTAAGTAGAATACTAAACAATAAATATTACATACATAATTATTATTTAAAAATGGTCCTTATTATCAACATGCATTGCATATATTACATAACATCATATCATCATTATCATCATGCTCTATCATGCTTCTATTCTATATCATTATGCTTCATTCACTTCATGCTGCTTGATACTAGATACTAGATAGTACTACTACCGATCATCAACATCAAATATGTACTTCAAATATCAAATATATATATATATATATATTTATATATATTTATATATATATATATATATATATATATATATATATATATATATATATATATATATATATATATATATATATATATATATATATATATATGTATATATATAATATACATACTTTTATATTTTATATTTATATATTATATATGCTATATTACTACACTATATAATGTGTTTGCATATTATATATGCAGTTTTATTTTATCATATAAGTATATACAAAGTATTCAAATTATTTATTGCCATTATAGATTTAGGCAACACAAGCTGCTTGTGTTCTTCGTTTGTGAATAACAACACTGATAGAAAGAATTTCATTCCTAATATACTTAAAATATTTGCTTCAATAAAGGCACTCTTGTGCCTTTCATTCAAGACTACGCAGTCGAACCAAAAATATGTGTTTAGTTGAGCGAAAAAATTTTTTAAAATAAAGTTCATTAGTCTCAGCCTAAGAGAGTGTTTCTTGGCCCAATACTCTTGTGATTCTTTAGTCAAGAAGATTAAATTGTTGTTAAAAAAAGTCTTTTTCCTATTAAAATTGAAATAAAAAAATTAAGAAGAGAAAGTTTATGCAGCTTCTTTAGATAGATAGATAGATTGTAACGGCTACACTTCGACCATAAGGTCCCTTGTGATGCCTAAGGATGTGAGTGAAGTGGAAGGAATTTTTGTGTGTAGACTAGGAACTGATAGGATATGCGGCTGTAGCCGAATCTGATAGGAACTATGCCGATATTCTGTAAAATGCCAATAATACTCTAATTAAAGGTATTTTAATGCATATATAACCACAATTATTTTCTATACACCCTATATACAATATTATAAATAATAATATATATATATAGATATATATTATCACATCTCATGTAATATACATAATATATATGATATTTATAAAAGTCCTTCAAGATAGTACAGTCCTTGTGTTTTATATTATAATATTTGATATAAACATGTGATGTATTCATATATGAATATGAATCACTCACTCACTTATAAAACATTGCAATACTTAACTTTTACTATATATTTATATTTACAAACATTTTATTTTAATTAAAAAAAACGAACACTGCATCTCTCCTCTATTCAAGAATATTAATTATTATTATATCTATTAACATTCTAAAATTAAATTAATATATATTAGTGTACTTAGTTTATTTAATTACTAAGTACTATATAATATACTTGTGAAGGAGTTGTTGTGTCTTTATCATAGTAGTACTTTTATACATACATATGATATGTACAAGGTGACGCAAAAGTACCTTCATGATTTAAAATTAAAAAATATATATGAAAAGTTAACTAAATATTCATTACGTAAATTAAAATAGACTCAATAGCAACATTGTGTAGTGCATCTATCACTGTCTATGCGCAGTATGCCATGATATGATCTTACACTCACACGACGGATGGCAGACAATAACGACGATGTATACATGCACGAGTAAGATGCAACTATATATAAATGATTGTAGTTAAAGAGTGATAAGTATAATATAATAGTTATTTATGTTATAATACAATACTGATTGTTTAAGCGTGTGACAAAGTAAACCATATCATAGTACATTACGTATAGACAGCTATAGATACACTATACAGTATTCCAGATAGCGTGTATTTTAAAAAACAAGCTGTATATTTTGCAACTCATAATATAAAGTGTGTTTCTTGATGTTTTTTTCCAACTGTTTACGAAAAATGATGTTTAACAAATGATGGCCCCTTTCGCGCTGAAAACTATGAGCTCTTTTCAGCAGTCATAAAATGAATCATTAAGAATGATATTTCAAGATAATTGATCATAATTATAGATCATAATTGTTTAAGTTTGTTAAAAATTTCAAATTGGTTACGATTTCATAAATATATAAAAGCAGAACATTAATTTTTCAAAACAAAAAAAACAATAGTTTTCAAACTGTACTGCTTTTATCCACTGAAAAATATAAGTACTGCTTTTTTACTCTTTATTACCTGTTATGATTATATTTTTGTTTGTGTTAACTGAGGAATAATAATATTAGATGTAAGTGAATGTTTGAGAGAAAAATTTGGTTTCTTAATTTTCACGACTCTTTTTTTATGAACATATTTTGTACACTTTGTAAACTTAATATATAAACTTTTCCATATTTATATATTTCTAACCTCACTTATTACTATTCTACATTACTGCGTTTCCCTTTGACAAAAATAATACATTAAAATAATAAAAACAGTGAAGAAAAGCAGTCACTCATGTGTAGGCTTTTTGCGAAAGTTTTTTCCATCGATTCTGCCCAGTACAAGTAGATATGGAAAATGACCACAATTGAAATTTATTTATAAATATTTCTATTATCTAAGTTATTTATAAATTTGATATCTAAGGTGCTTTTGGTATTTGAAAAGCCAAATTAATAGACAAAGTTGGACAAGAAGAAAGAGGTATTGAGAGGTCGGGGAAATATCAAAATTTAGTCTTGGGTATGAGACATACTCTCAAAGACACATTCTGCTGAACAACTTAGTACTTACTGCTATGCATATTGAAATATTAAGCTTCGCCCCCTGCCAGATATCCCAATATATCTCTTAATATTGGTAAAAGATGGTTTAATTTATTTCAAGTTTGTTTTTTTAAATTTTTTTATTTTAGCTGTTATAGTTCAATTTCATGGTAAATGTTCGATAAGCCCTAGATACTATGAGTTAAGTTCAAATTTTTGTTAACTAATTTCTAAGAAACTGGACGTCAAATCTATCTCAAAAACTTAATTTATTGTATATTTACTGTTGATTAAAAATATATAATAAAACTCTCTAACGCTCGAACAAAAATTAAACAACATTATATATTAATTTGTATTAATAAAAAAAATTGTCGTCGGTAATACAGAACTCTTTTTCGCAATATAAATAGTATATAAATATGTTTTTTTATTTCTATTCTACATAAAACAAGCTTTTTACAACAACAACAAAAAGATAAATTAAAATGAATATTTAAAAAAAAGAAAACAGTAAACATTTAAAATAAATAAAAATATTAAAAAAACAAAATAAATTCTAAGGTCATAGATAGTGAATATAATACACTCACTCACTACTGACTACAAACATAAAACAACATAAAACTTCTATATACTCTACTGAATAACACATGTTTTTATTATCTATATATATAATACTTACCTACCTACCTACCTAGGTAACTACTACCTATCTAACACCAGAGGTGGGCACAGACAGCTCGTCTGAGCCTTACGGGCTCTCCATAAGCTGAGTGAGAGTAAGTAAAGAAGGTATGTTTTGAAGCAAGACGGAACGATGTTTCAATACAGGTTGTTCTACCGATTATTGCCCAATAATTATATAGTATCGTCTATAGTATAGTCAAATATTTTATTTTTTTTGAAAAACAAATTATGCGAAAAATAATTTCCACTACTACAAAAATTACTTTTTACTTTTTCAATTCAAAGTAGACTAATTCGAAGAAATCAAATTCCCACTTTATGTAAAATTTAACTTAATTCATCAAATTCCCATGACACTATACTGAGCATACTCCATACGAAGAAAAAATAATTAAATCAGGTAAATAGTTCTTTATTAGTTCTCGGATATGAATAGTAAAATATTTAGACAAATTATTTGGAATTTCCAAAACTATATTTCTATTTAAATTATCCTTTGCAAAAATTTCCCTCTTTTAATACAATGGTCCAGCGGTAAACTTAAAGGTTCAAAAGATTTATATATATTTTTTATATATTTTTATTTTATTCATACACAAATATGATATATACTAAAAAGGTACATTTTATGACCCAAATTACCAGCCCAAAATTCCAGAGTATGTATTGAATGATTGTATGTTTTATTTACTTTGTATAATAGTGACCATAAAAAAGATTTGGTATTATTATATTTTTTTCAGAAAATGTTTTAATTAAAAAAAGAAAATATTAATAATTGGTAGGAGGTACCCTGTATTAACTCTATCTCTCTTCCCTACCTCTCACTCATAGCTTGGCCGAGTCAACTCCTGCCCACCTATGTCTAACACTATATAATGTGTATAGCATAGTATATACATATACATATATACATACATATAGTATGTAACTTCAACATATCTTATTGTATAAACGAGATATGACATTCGTTAAATACAACGACCTATCCCAAGGCGCTTCATCGTAAGCAATGATCACTTTATATATATATATATATATATATATATATATATATATATATATATGAGAGGTATATGTGAGAGTATAGTATATGTAGTCATGTGTAAGTAACATCGTTGTGTAGAGATCGGCTGGTAGGTAGGTAGGTAGGTAGATAGGTAGGTAGTTTTGTAGATAGATGTACACATAAAATGTGTGTATAAGTCGTTGTCCGTTAAAATATATAAATATATGTATATATGGAGTGTGACTTGGAAAATGTTTTTCTTTTACGCGGGAAAATTGAAGTCTTTTTTATTTACGTGAGGACTAAACCATTTCAGTTTTCCTTAGTGTCTATTTATTTGGAAATTCTTGCGAGCTTGCCCTAGTAAGATATTAAATAGCCAAGTAGCCGCGCTTGTTAAGGCGTTGTGTCATCTACTTGGAACTGGGAGGTTATTGGTTCGAATCCCGACACCGGGAGTTTGTCAATTAAAAAAATTAATGGGGCGGTTGATTGACTAAACTGTATGGACAAGAACGAAGTAACCGGCTATGCTTGTGAAGGTTTTCTGCAGTTTCCCTTCACGAACTCCAGATGAATATCGGCATAGTTCCTATCAAAGTCGGCTGCAGCCACCAATTCCTAGCCTGCATACGAATTCCTGATCCTCCACTCACATCATAAAAATTTAAAGTAAAAAATTAATAAAGGTTGAAAATAATGATGTGGATGGCTTCTGTTATAGACCGTCGTGTCTCAAAAACGGAGGTTAAACCCCATTATTATTATATTAAATATGTAGGTACTAAGAAACACCATGCAATGGATTTTGGAGACCCAAAAATCAAAAGATAGTAGTCAAGACTTAGGTTAGGTGAGGTAGCAGTTACTGTCCGGATGGGAGCGCCATGATGCTTCTTGTGATACCCGAAAATAGGGACCATCTAATGGGGGGGGGGGCACTATTCCTTAAACAATCTGGAGCTGTTCACGAAAATAAATTTGACGTAGACTGATTTTAGTTCGGAGGTCGTCAAACAATGACTCACTCAAGTGTGTAAATCTTCTCCTAGTAAAAGCTGGATAGTTCACAATGGATCACAATGGATCTTATGGTCGAAGTGTAGCCCGTCCAGGGCAGCCTCTACAATATATCTCTAGAATCTGGATAGTAACAGAGATGATGATCAACGTTTCCTATTGCTCCTCAGTGTTTCAGCTCCTACAAAAGTCGTGGTGGACTGGTAGGACTACCAGTCCACCCAGTAATCACTCAGTATACCCAGTAATCACTCAGTATATTGGTCTTCTAGCCAGTGCTCCGTAGTGGCTGCTACTGCACTTCTTACGGAGGGCCTTTGACAGGAAATAATATAGGAACGCTTCCGACTGTACTCGGGCCATATCTGTTTTAGACAGTAGATAGTACGTTCTTCTCGCCACTTAATATTAAGCCAAGACAAATGTCCATTCTATTCAACAAAGGAGAAGTATGCAATAAAACTTCTAAACCAACTAGATACAGTGTTGTTATTTCAAAGATCTCCCAGTATAACTGTACCCAGTATATAAAATATATACAAGGATATATTAAGTTTAGTCTAGACTTTTGAACGGTTGAAAATATTGATCGCAGAAAAAATTTTTTTGGTATTGGTGTCCATAAAATAACTGAATAAGTTCATTTCCGTATAACTGTCTCCCTGTAGACACGATAACGAAAAGAGATAACGACCAGAAATTTGTGTGTGTTCTAGAACTGAAAAGTAAGATCAAGTTCGTGAATGGTCAAATTTAGACCCTGCACTCTACCCTAGAGGAGAGAAGGTAGGGGTTTACCCATCTTTGAAATCGTAAGAGAAGAACGAAATCTTAAAGACAAAAAAGGTTTCTTTTTTAAAAATGGACAACTTTTTTCCATATACCGGGTGTTTAAGCGAATAACTCAGTTAGTTGTTATTTTCACTTGTTTTTTATAATAAGTTAACGTTATAAACTGTATCACTCTATAAATTCTTAGCATTTTGTTTTCGTTTCGAGGTTCGTTACATTCATTCGGCTTTTCTGGTGGTATATATATATATATATCGTTACTATCTCTCTCATATGGTGTGGAACCCACCATGGTATGGTATGAAGGTTCTCTCAATGTGTATAGAGAGTATATGGTTGGTGGTATATTCCTCTGTCTACGATTTTGTCTATATCTATCTACAACTGTATGTGTGTAATGTCTACAGTTATGTCTACGTTATGCATGTCTACGTGTTTCCACCTACCTACCTACCTACCTACCTAGACCTACGTAGACGATGATGTTCCATGTATATGTGACTTACCCCTGACATAATACACCATCTGCTGTTATGTTTGCTACTTGTCTTTCTTCAATTTATATCATTTATTCTTTCTATTATAAATATGTTTTTCAAACACAAACACACACATAAACACACTCACTCACATACTCACCCACGCACACACAGAATGTGTGAGTGATGATTGTATGACGGGTGACGTGGCGATGTGTGGTGGCGTCGTTTGTACTATGGACTACAAAAGTAGTGCCGTCATTTTTCAAAGTTTTTAACCGGAATACGTCTATTCGCTCGTTACACTGGTGGTCGGTTACACATTAATTACTAATTACTTCGAGACTAATATTGCGTTTACAATGGTTGACGGCCTATAACAGATAGATCATGTCGCGCGGTATTTATTTTTCTTGTGATGTTATCATAACAGTGTAGGCACATGCGTGTGATTGGTTACGAATTAGCTTTGTGTATAGAGTGGCATTATGAAGGGCTTGCGGAGCACTACAAGTGGAAAACTAAGACGATGAAAATGTTCACCTGGACTGGCTACACTTCGGCCATAAGGTCCATTGTGATGCCTAAGGATGTGAAAATGTGATTGGAGTGAAAGGAATTTTTGTATATAGACTAGGAATTGGTAGGATATATGGCTGCAGCCCACTACAATAGGAACTATACCGATATTCATCTGGAGTTCGTGAAGGAAACTGCAGAAAACCTTCTCAAGCATAGCCGGTTACTTCGTTCTTGTCCACCCGCCAACGGTTTAATCAATTAACGGACCCCTTTTTATTTTCTGAATATTTTACAAACTGCCGATGTCGGAATTCGAACCCATAACCTCCCAGTTTCCAAGTTGGCATAATGAACAACGTTGATTCGAAGCATTTTTTATCGAAAAGCGAATGGATAAGGCATTAATCAATAAAAATATGTCCAAAAAATGAGCGATACTTTTGTGGCCACGTGTAGTACGTAACACGTTGAAGTACATTTGACTGACGGTTTTGAAGATTTTTGTGTGTTGTTTTGCGTGTTTTTTTTTTCTCAATATTTCATTTTTCAAAGTGTGATAGGTTTTGCTTTTATTTTTTGTTTTCGTAGAATTTGCTGTTGTTGTTGTTGGCATTGATGATTTTTCTTTTAATGATGTGGAGGAATATTGTTTTTTGAGAATTATTGAAATTCAGATGTGTACAGAATTAATTATTTTGTACTGATTAAAGGTGTTGTTATGTTTATGATTACGTAGAATTGAGAGGTATTGTTTTTTTATTGAGGTCCATTGGTACCAAAAAAGCCAACTTTGTTGGCCATTGGTCTGTTTGTACTCCCTTTCATAAAAATTGAACCACCTAAAACATTCGAAGTATTACTGTATGTAATATTATACATATTTTTAGTAATAGATTCGCTTTGAATGTAACTTACTTAACATTTGACATCAAAAATGATGTCAAATGAACACGATTTTCATTTTCTTTGGGTCCAATTTTCATTGTGTAGTGAATATTATTCAAATCGGAACAAAAATTATTTTTCGATTTGAAGCGATATTTTTAAGGTCTTAGAAAAAATCGAAAAATTTACAAAAAAATGTTGGTCATCGATTTGAATGATAGTATATAGGGTAAATTGGTCCTGAAAAATACAAAAATCCAGTTGATTTGACAATTTGACAAATAGTTTCCGAGATATGCTTTTTTTATTGGATTTGATGCCTCCATTTACACGATTTTAGATGATATCTCGTAAACCGCTCCCCAAATCGTCAAATAAACATGATTTTTGTTTTGTGGGGGTCCAATTTACTATATATAATCAATTTTATTCAAATCGGTAACAAAAAATATTTTTCGATTTCAAGCGATTTTTTTAAGGTACACCCCTTAGAAAAAATCGAATAAAATGGCAAATAATTTCAGTCATCGATTTTAATGAAAGTTAGTATAAAGAGTAATTTGGACCCAAAAAATTCAAAAATCTAATTGGTTTGACCATTTAACTAACAGTTTCCAAGATAAGCCCTCTTTATAGGATAGGATGACCTCATTTTATACGAATTCAGACAATATTTCGTAAATAATAATATATCGTAAATAAATAATACACCTAAATAATAGTTTCCGAGATTAGCTCTCTTTAAAGTATAGGATGTCCACTCTCGTTTTATACGAGTTCAGACGAAATATCTAATAAAATATTTCGTAAATAAATAATACACCTGCACATTTTTATTTGATATTTGTCAAAGATATTTTATAAAATCTTTAAATTCAAATTCCGGCCTGTTAGAACGGAACGGAAGAAGCTTGAATGTAGATTTAATAAAAATTAATCAAATCTAACAAATTTAATAAAAATAATATTGAATATCATTCTTAGGAAATTTATTTAAAAAATAAATCAAATACAAAAAAAAAACATATTATTAAAAATATTTTTCAATATATAAACAACAAATTAAGAGTTCAGTTCTTTTCTCCATACTTGATTTAATTAAAATTTATTCCCTTTAATATAATTTAATCATTTATTCATCTTAATAAAATATATAATAAAATTAATTTATTATGTATTATATATATATATATATATATATATATATATATATATATATATATATATATATATATATATATATATATATATATATATATATATATATATATATATATATATAAATAGAAAAAAGTTTTATATAAATTAAAACTTGAATATTATATTATATTTACACGGAGACCATTTTCTAGTATTGGAAATACTTGGGTTGAATGTCGACCCTCTTGATTTTCTATCCCATATTTGTCCGTATCCTGATATTAAACGAAATTTAATATCATATTAAAAAATTAAAAAATATTCAAGGCCGACTTTTTTATGACAGTTCAATTGCAAATTCACGATACTTTTTTTATTCCAATAAAGTGTGAATAAGTTAATTAGAATAAAGTGTGTACGTATGTACGCACATAAGAAGATATACTTCTTATTTAATAATTTATTCAAATAATATTAAATAAGGTCGACACTACTAAAATGAGGAAATATTTTCATGATTTTATTATTAATTTCTTTATTTTATTATTAATTTCTTGTATTTCTTTTTTTGTTTTAGGTAAGTACTTGCCTTTATTAATGAACATCTATTACTTTTATCTACTAAATCGTAAGTAAAATAAGAATATAATTTTAAAAAATTATAAACTGAAATAGAAAACCATTTCATTACATTTAGAAATTTAAAATTCTATTTTCATTAAAAAAATCGAGAGAAAAAAGTAAGTGTGTACTTATGTACGCACATAAGAAGTTATACTTCTTTTTAAATGTTTTATTGAAACGGTATTAAATGAAGAATCAGCGTTACTTCTTCCGGTCAAATCACAGTTTGAAAGACTGGCATTAAATCCATTATTTACCTTAGAATCAGTGAAATTGATCAAGACCAAAGTTTACGAGCCCACAAAAATGATATCATTGATAATGTGGCTCGTAATTATAATATTCTGCATTTATCATAAACATGGAGTAATAATAATGAAGACATTTCTGTACCTAATTTCCAGTATATAGTCAAACGCGCGTCAAAAGAAGTATAACTTGATAAAAGTTCAAAAATGTCGTTGTTCTGGGAGCTTGCCCTAGTAAAATATTAAGAAACACCTTGCAATGGATTTTGGAGAACCAAAAATCAAAAGATAGAAGTCAAAACTCAGGTTAGGTGCGGTTGCAGTGGCTACCTCCGAAGTGGGACACAGAAAATTTGTTCTTCGCTACTAATCCCAAATATATACATTGTATACATTGGAAAAATCGAATACAACCCTCTGCCTTTTGTCATGTATTATTTCATAACCTCCAACATAGAGTTGGAAACAGTCTATGTTTCGCCGTGTACACATACAATTTTGTACACACTGCACCAGACATCGATGTTTCTTTCGTATTCCAACCAAACACACAAGACTCCACCACCTTCTTCTCGTTCTTCATCTTCTAAGTCATACTCTTCTCAACTTCTTATATTTTATTTATATAACCATTTTTTATATTCAACCTTTTTTTTTCCCAACTCCTCTATTTTTTTCTGCAGCTCAAAACTCCAACTACCAACAGCTCCTACTTTCAATTCTTAATGATTTATTTTTTAATTAAATATTTTATAAAATATAAAATAATATTTAAAAAAAAAAAAAAAAATTGGTAATGATAAATTATATTAAAAAAAATAAAATATAGAAAAATATATTATACACTCATTTCTACACCCACCATGTTGTTCACCCACTGACTCGACTGACTCTCTGAATGACTGGTACTACGTTATGGACGGCGCTAGCTAGCTAGCTAGCTACTAGCTAGGCTGTTGTTAGCAGCAGCTAGGGGAACGAAAACAGCGAAATATGTACGATACGTATAAATAAATGTGTTCGTACGTATTCGAATATCGTATTCTCTCGGTATATCGTATACGCTGCTCTGATGTCTGTCTGTCTGTTTGTCTGTTTGTCTTATTGTGTCCGTTCAGTTCAGTCCGTTCTCAATTATATTATTATTAATTTATAGAGGGTGAATCATATTTATTCTGGTTTTTTTTTTTTTTACTTACGGGAGGTGTCTGTTGGTTTGTAAACAATAAAATAGTGGACCCAACTATGCCATATACTTGGTCGATACTCTCTGCAGCATAGCTGGGCGAAGTTTGACTTCGTTCAGCTCTGAGTGAGATGTAGGAAAAGAGATAGAGTAAATACAGGATAACCTACCAATTATTATTATTTTCTTTTTTTTTAATTAAAACATTTTCTGAAAAAAAATATAATAATACCAACCCTTTTTTATGGTCACTATTTCTATTATACAAAGTATACATTACATTGAATACATACTCTGGAATTTTACATAAAGTGGGAATTTTATGTTAGCTTACTTAACCTGACTGAGTTTCTTCGAAGTCTACTTTGAATTAAAAAAGTGAAAAGTACTATTCGTGCTAGTGAAAATTATTTTTCGCGTAATATCTTTTTACAAAAAAAATAAATAAAAGTAGTGATTTTAGTGAAACGGTAATTTTACAATTTAATAATCGATTTAAAGATTTCGAAAATATAAATGTAATGAGTGATTTTTTAGTGGCCCCTTTTAATAGAAAATTTAAAATTCCCGCTTTAATAGAAATTTTTCTGAAATTTTTTCCGGATTCCAATGATTGTCCGTTATTAAACGAAATTATTACCCTTCTAACAAATTTTAATTATTTAGGAGCCATTAACACGAGTTTGAATATCCGGAATTATTATAAATAAATAAATAAAAAACTTAGTAGTTGTTTCGCATCTTCTTATTTATGTGAATCGGGATTTTCACATATGAAACATATAAAATCAAATAAATTACTGAGCAATAATTGCTTGCTTACTCTCACTCAGCTTATGGAGAGCTCAATTGCTCTGAGAGAAGTCCATGCCCACCAAACAAATGAATAGCATTGTAACTAAATACATACAAATTGTAGTAATGAAACTGATTTTGTTTATCAAACTACGACACACCGTACACTCCCGTTCAGATTGTACACTCCCGTTCATAAAAATTTAACCAGTTAGTCACATTCTAAGCATATATATTACTAAAAATATATATAATATTAAATTCAATAACAGTTAGAATGTTTCAGCTGGTTCAATTTTTATGAACGGGAGTGTATGCTACTATCACCGAGCTATTGAGACAAATAATATTCGGTGAATTGTCTGTTTATACTTAGAAAATGAATAAATAGTTTCAAAATATTATGAAACATTACTAGTCGGTATAAAATAACAAAATTGTACTTATAGTCTTCTCACTGGTGACATGATATATTACGATAGGTGTATACAGTTATTAAACCAAAGCCGTTGTTAATACATATAATGAATTTTATGTGTATAATTTATATCAGGGTATTTGAAGTTTAGTTTTGACTTGGTAATGGTTGAGAATATTGATCGCAGATAAAAAATTTTGGTATAGGTGTTCATAAAATGACATAATTATTCGTTTATAATTCGGAAGTTTATAAAGGATAATTTTTCCAACTACTCCGCGTTGTTCTAGTCGTGTATATGTTTAAATTAATGCTTAAGAAATATTCTAGAATGTTCCCGTTGCACAGAATGCCAATAGTTCGTAGTGAAATGATAAATTATTTAAATCATCCTGTAAATAAACAGCATTCTCTCTAATCTAATAGTGTATGGGTGCTACGCTATGCTTATGTGCTATATGTAGCATATAGCCTGAAACCAATATAATAAAATAATAAAATAGTAAGCCAATCTAGTATTACTAGTACTATACACTATACTATACTATATAGTAGCATTATGTAAGTAGTTGGCCAAATAAACAATGAAAGTGGTCTGGTATGAATGGTTGGTCGAACTCTGCTACCAATCTCATCTGGTCTACCTCCTTGCTAGTAGCTTGCTTGGCTCCTTGTTATTATTTAACTTTGTTAAGATGTTATGGAGAAAGTAAAGTCTACACATTCTACAGGAATACATTAAATATTCTGAAATACTTGATGCTAGCTAGTTTAAATCAATTTTCTAACCTAAATTTATTCAAATACTTAATAATTTTCTTCATAAATTTATTTTTAAATCCTTGTCTTATCCTGAAAACTGATCCTGAGATTTTTATGTTATATGTAAGCATTTTTTAGTAATTAATATTGTTATGAAAAAAATAACATAGCCACCAGGTATCAAATCGTGAACCTTGAGATTTCGAGCACAAAGTGTTATTCTCTACACCACGGATGACTTTGAGTCAACATTAATTTATTATTCCCACATTTGTGTATTTGTGTAACTTAAACGTCACAGTACTACACCAATGCCAATTTCCATTACGGCTAGGCAGGCATAAGTATGAAAGAACAAGCGTATATTATATAGAATCACACGTCATTGAATTTTATTATTTTTTAGTAGTTTTTTTTTTTTTTTTTTTAAATAAATAATGATTGAAGGAGGTTCTTTACTTAAGGTCTCATATCATTTCCTAAGGAGGTCTTATAATATGTTCATTATGATAATTAACATGATCTCTCATTTCAACTAAATTTACCAACAGTTTATATGGAAAAGATAGGGAAAGCCATTTTAAAGATGGTACAGATTTTCTACGGAAATAGTGATGACTTAAAAACGAAACAATCTTAATTTAACTTTGTTTGTAGAAGTTTCAAAACAGTTCACTCCTAAATTAGTTTTCTAATCAGTCAATAATGTTTGACAAACGTGCACTAGAACTAAATTGCTGTATATCAAGTTAGAACTAAATAATTAATCAAATGTTTATCAAATGTTTTATTAAAAAACATTCTGAAACCGTTAATAAAGGACCCGTTTAATTAACTTACCTCCCAAATTTTAAGTAAGCTACCTCTTTAACACCATATCAACAATTTGTTAGTACACTCCCGTTCATAAAAACTGAACCACCAGAAAGTGACATTCTAAGCATATATATTACTAAATATATGTATATTACATACAATAACACTTAGAATGTTTCAAATGGTTCAATTTTTATGAACAGGTGTGTGAATATCAATATATCATTTTTAAGAGAACTCAAAAACGGTTGCAAGCACCTGGATTTGTTTTTGTAGAAGATATAAACCAGTATTTTGAACCACTGTTTTAGAAGAAAAACGTCTACAGATTATTTCGTTACCAAAGAAATTTAAATTCTTTATCTACAAAGTTCTTCTAGTTCGAAAATTGGCGCATAATTATTTTTAATTTATGAGGAAGCACCTTTTTTCATAATATTTACCGTACACCTGTATATATTTTACTTATTTGTTACACAAGAAGAGGCTACACAGATGGCTACGACCTACGAATATAACAACTATGTTATTATTATATGGTCGAAGCTTTTACTTGACTCATTCCTCCTCACGTAATTATTATTGTATATACAGGAAGAATAGGGGGATATCGAGAGAATTGATTACAGTGTTTATATATTGAATAAAGCATAGAGAGATTCATATTTGATTTTCCATTAATTCGATCGGTAAATATTTTAGGCTGATTTGAGGTTCTAATATCGAAATATCTTGATCATAACCATTGCCTTAAATAATTCAAAATATTATTAAGGTTGTTATGAAACTACTGGAAGGGATAAGTCAGGGTGGGGAGTTTGTCCTATGCTAAATGCATTGATATCTCATCCATTTTGCCAACTCTAAATTAGTACAAAATTTTGCAATTAAATCGTTTCAAATAATTAAATTTTTGTTAAAAAAATATATATATTATTTAAAAATTAAATCCTAAATTTCATTTTTCGAAGAGTTTTAATAATTAAGTTGCATTGTGACGTATAAATTACGGCAACGTTATAAGTAAAATAAAATTAAATAAAACTAGATAAAACTAAATAAAACTAAAAATAAAACTAGATTAATTGATTATATTTAAAAAAATAAGCGTCAAATCGAAAAACTTTTGTGTTATTATTAAACTTTTGTGTTTGTTTTTTGCAGTTCTACACCAAGGTATAGTTTTCTTGAATGAATTTCAGAACACCCTGTATATACACCTATGGCAATAGGACATGCCACAAGCAGAGTCAGAATTAAATTCCAAGGTTTTAGCTAAATATGGAAACTGTAGAGGTAATAGATTGATATAATAAATAATTATTATTTAAATAAATAATAAATATGAATGACAGATATAATTGATCTTTATTAAATTGATTTATGACATATTATATATATTTATATGTAAATTATCAAAGTTGTTAACATTCAAAGCAACCGTGATAATAGAGAGAAGTTATAGTTGTTAAGCAACAGATAAAAATGATAAATAAAATTATAATAATAATTTAATGAAAATGCGATACCGCTACAAAACAAAGGTAGACAGACAAAAGCTTAAAAAATTGAAACAAATTGAGTATTATTTTGAAAATATTTTCCTTGTACAGAATTGACCCTGACTAAAGTTCTAATACGTACGTATAGAAGTTATTGTTAGACAAGGATAAAAGTAGTATAATATTTTTTTAAATATTCAAAAATGTATCACCCAATTGTATAAGAAAAACCGTGGTAGTATTAAAGTTCACTGATAAGTGGTAGTGGAAAATGGTTCATACTAAAAGTTCGAAGCTTCGGTCTTACACAAAATACTAAGAATATTCAGGTATAAGGCAAAGAATATATGGTATGATCTAATATATTTTAGTAGCTAGTGTACGTATTCTAGGTAGTCTCTTTAGTAGTGTTGTACAACATAGAATGGAAATTTACCATTGGGAATCTTCAACCATCTCACCGTAGTTCATTCCTAAGTTATGCAGATGGCAAATTTAATATATAATTTAATTTATATATTACATATATTAAATATTCAATGTATTTAGTATATATATTATGTATAATATATTGTACAGGTGGTTTCTTCAATATGCATGGTGGAATTTACTACCCTATCATATTGTTTGAAGCTCATTTATATACTTATTAGTATTGCTGTGGTATGTAGATTATAGAGGAATTGTCTTCGTTGTTGAAAATCGATATTAAGACGGAATTTTGATAATATTGTGTTCGAAGCCGGACCAGAATACGGACCTTTTATTACCGACCCCTAAAATTTAAGTAATTTATATGTAGACTAAGAATTCGTAGGTTGTGTGATTGCAGCCGACTTTGATAGGAACTATACCGAGTTTATGAAAAGAAGCTGGTTACTCGTTCTTGTCGATACGCCGACAATTTATTTAACCGCCCCATTAGATTTTGTGAAATTAATTTAATTGACAAACTGCCACCATTGGGATCGAACGAGCACCTTCCCAGTTCCAACAGAGAGCCGTTAACAGCTCAACCACTCGACTACAATGTTTTGATGGAAACTTCTCAACCGGAATTGATTCTTTATAGTTTATAGAATGTTTCGAAACCAATTCCGACGATTTTGTTTCTGTACCAAACATTACATGTCTTAAGACTACTAGCAACAATTGTTTAATTTTTCTATTAACAGTTAAGTCAACGAACAATTTTCTGGGCTTAATGTTCAGTTTTAGCCTCAATATTTAATACACGATATACAAGTTTGTTGATGTTTACGAAGTGTAACATAAGGACATACATAAGGCACTAAAGTTGTCAAGATATTGAACAGTCCAACAAATGTCGTCGAAGTCGTCGCCTACGTTCGTCCTATACAACGTATTCAAGATTTGTCAGATTTGAGTGATGTCTAGGCTTATCCTTCAACC
Source organism: Nineta flava (assembly GCA_963920215.1). Classification (NCBI taxonomy): domain Eukaryota; kingdom Metazoa; phylum Arthropoda; class Insecta; order Neuroptera; family Chrysopidae; genus Nineta; species Nineta flava. The sequence continues at coordinate 135,637,203 of OY986041.1, forward strand.
ATAATAGATTATACCTATTCCTTCAATATTTGAGAAACATTCTGTATTAGTACATATTATAATAGTTCACTTATATTGTATTAAGAAGAAAACATGGAAGCTTGCTTGGGTAGAATTGTACCTAAACCCACCACCATCAACAACAAGCACTATGTCTACACAGAACCCAGCCAGCACAGAGGAGTATGAACTTTCCTTCTAGAAATTAATTTCTGAATTTAATCCAAAGATTGTGTACCATGTTACTACAGAAATATATATATATATATATATATATATATATATATATATATATATATATATATATATATATATATATATATATATATATATATATATATATATATATATATATATATATATATATATATATATATATATATATATAGACCGTTTTCAAAAGCATTTCTAATAGAGAATCAATGTTAAATAAATAAATAAAATATTAACTATAAAACCATACATACATATACATACTGAAACTGAATGTCTGGACTGGAATATTGGGTGATCATATTATAGGACCATTCTTCGTTGACGGTTCTTTAGAAATTTTTGAGTTTGTTACGAAATAATATTTTGCCAACTGTTAGTGCTCTTCCTAATTTAGACCTAGAATCTGTATGGTTCCAACAAGATGGTTGCCCTGCACACAATACCAAAATAGTAAGGCTGATCCTGGAACAAACTTTCCTGGTACGTCTTATGAGTGGTTTTGGAACTTTCAAGTGGCCAGCCAGATCGCCTTATTTATCTATCTCCTAACGACTTTTTTTGTAGGGTTTTCTCAAAACACAGATCTATTTGCAGAATAGGCCTGAAAATTTGCAACAATTAAGGCAAGCAATTGTTGACAATTGTGCGAATATTTCTCCTCGAGTGCTAGAAAATACCCGGATATTTCTACAATCGACTCGGATATTATTTAACAAATAATGGAGGAACCGTTGGTTTAACTTTTTTTTTTCTCGCAATTCTATTTTTTTTCTTTTTGGGGTTTTATTTTTCTTTTAATTTGTGTGGATTGTTGTTTTATGTTACACCGTTAATAGAATACTATCATTTATTTTCAAACATTCCACATACAAAGAATAAGGGATATTCAAAAAAAGAATTTTCAATTGTTAGAAATAATTCTAAGCTTCAGAAGACACCAATGAACATGTTTAATCCACTCTCATTACATGTTAATTCAGAACAAAACAGTCCAGCAAGCATACACAACAGACACATTCATGAGTACCCTCACTATTTTTATTTTTTTATTAAGCATATTGGGTATAGTTATTATAGTAAATAATATTTAACATTGATTCTCTATTAGCAATGCTTTCCAACACATACGGTACATATATATATATATATATATATATATATATATATATATATATATATATATATATATATATATATATATATATATATAGTAAATGTGTTCTTACCTTCTATATCTACTAACTTATTTACTATATATACTATTGTATATAGTATATACTGCCTCCTAGATAGACTAACTACCTACTACCTACCTATCTACCTATCTACCTACCTACCTACCTACCTTAGATAGAACATACAGTGTGTATAGTATATAATTAATTAAAATATATTGACCAAGAAGACAGCAATATGTATGTAAGCATGTTCGTTAGGTTAGATTACGTTATATTAGTCATGGAGGGGGATCTTCATGTCTGTGATCTGGTTCTGATCTACCTAAACACCTAAGTCTAGGTAGGTACCTACGTGTATGTAGTGTTTGTTTAGAAGACTTCTTCCACTATATCTTATTCACTCTTAATTTTCATTCTGACTTGACTCTGGTTTTAAATATTTAATTTTTTAATTTAACTATTATTTAAATTAATATTCATATCATATACATTTGTACAAAATAAGATAACGTTCAAGGATGTTCATCGTTCAAGGATGTTGGGACATCAAATAAAAGTTTTGGTATAGGTGTTCATAAAAACGATCTAATAACTTGTTCGTCAGCCTGTCTGTTGGCATGCATGATAATTCAAAAACGAAAATAGATAACTAAACAAAATTTTTTTGTACGTATTCTAGAGCTGCAAAATGAGGACAAAAAGGATCCACCAGGGGTAAAAATATCCATTTTTGAACTGGCATTGGAAGCAAGATAATGTTCCTTTAAAATAAACAACTTTTGAAAGAAACTTTTCTTCTAAACTGAATAGTTTCATCACAGTTTCCGCTCAAACGCCAATAATTATATACCGGGTATTTAGACAATTTACTCATTTTGGTAGTTATTCTCACTTGTTTTCTCATATTTTTAATTCATATATACAGTTTAAACTGGACATAATATAATAAATATACATACTTCTCAGCGCTTCCAATTTTTCAATAAACTTAAATAATCTGAAGAGTTTTTGTAGAAATCGGTTTAAAAAAAAAAAAGAATCATCAAAATCGATCAAAATTTACCACTTCTCCTCATCCATGTATACGTGCAAAAATACATACAGACATTAATTAATTCATACAGACCATTGTTCGGAGATTCATGTCATGCATTCGTACTGTTCTTATTTGTAAAGAACAGTACAAGAACATTAATTAATATATTAATAATGAAATATAATGCAATCGTTTAGTAACTGTGGTGTAATCGTTTAGAGCACCATTCCGAATTCATTGCGAGTAAATTTTATGTGTTTTTCGCAATACTTAATTTGATTTCTTTAATGTCTGATATGGAATTTTCCTACTGACGATGATTGTACAGCTATTGGAATACCCGTATCTAGGCATAAGACTTGTGTGTATAATTTTATTTTATTTTTTTAGAAATAGACACTGGTTTCGAGTATTGTGATATAAGTTTTATTACTTAAATAATCATGTCTCAACTCGAAACCATTTGTGATTAGGATGCACTATGTATATTATATATATTTTGATATAAATGTATTTTATTATTAATATCTAAGATAATAATTAATAATACATATTACTAGAGTAACATATAACTAAACTAACAACGTCATCTATTATGAATTTCATACAATATATATATATATATATATATATATATATATATATATATATATATATATATATATATATATATATATATATATATATAAAGGCTGGTGCATAAGTGATTTATTTTATGAAAGCGTATTTGTGCATCAGTTGGTTTTAACTCGTGAACCAATATGGGAAAAGGTGTAACGTATGTAAAATTCTTTGCAAAGACCGCCTAGACATCACCAACTGCTGTGAACGTCGCCTGGTAGAAGTTTCGGGATTTTCCTCAACACTTGCTTGCACCCGAGCAATGTTTACATCATTTCGAACTGCATGAGGTCTTCCAGCACGCGAAAGATCACAGACAGCCCATGTTGCCTAAAACGCTGAACCAATCTGTGAATTGTCGGAACATAAACGAAATTTCGATATGATATTTGTGTCTGAATAATCGAATGCTGACTTTCAAAATAAAATTGAACAACTTTGGTTCTTTGTTCTGTGCTGAGTCTTTCCGTCATAAATTTTCCAAGTTTTTCAAAGTTAATTCTTAAAACAAAAAAGAAACGTAAACAAAAAAGTTATTCACTAATTACATCATAACGTTACTTATGCGCCACCCTATATATATATATATATATATATATATATATATATATATATATATATATATATATATATATATATATATATATACTAGTAAATATGTATACAACATATTACTATATTATTTAATACAATACCGAATGTTTTATATAAACCCATGCAAAACGATTTCTTTATATTATATATTATATTTAATCAACATTGAATTAAGAATATTCATGGGTGAGATTTTCTATAAGATAAAACTTCTTTCCACATGTTTCCACAAAAAATTAAAACCTCTAATCGATCATTTGAAAAGATTTTAATCATCGATGAAAAATCTAATGTTTAATATAGCGTCGTTTATGGGAAAATAGAATTGTTTTAATTTAAAGATAATGTGGCTGAATGTTTCTTTCTCCTCACCTCTCAATCTGCTGCACACAATGGCCCATAACGGAGTCCCATTTTGTGCAGATGCTTCTGCAAGGGATATTGCCCGGTAATGAAAATGGGGAGTGAAAAATGAAATTTCATATTAGACCGTCACGTTTTCATAGTTACGATCCACTATTAAACAGTCGGCAAACATCCACTTTCGTGTTTTAAATAGGAATTTAACATTGTAAATAAATATTCATTGCTATTGTGTATACGATATGTCACATACAGAGTCCCGGGTTCAAAACGCTTTTTTATGAAACATTGTATATAATTGAAATAGTATTAAATATTGAATAGACAAGAAGATGTTTGGTACTTGATCGTTTCGTACAATAGTTTAGTTATATAGACTATAACATCGTATACTATGTTGATCTTTCTCTAACACTATCTAAATATTAGTATCTAATATCATGTAATATATTTATATAAAATTAGTAAACAAATAAATTATATTTTCTTAAGATTTATTTATTGTTTTAGGTAAGGTTGGAATTTATAGTATATTAAATATAATATCAAATTTATTTAATTTTAAGCAACGTGTACAGTGTGAATTCGTTTTTAATTTCTTTTGGATGTTCCAGCATACCACCACTTTTCGACAGATTGTGATCATTTTTTTTATCACAGGCTAAAAATAACGTTTTCTAATAAATCCCGATGTTTCAGAATTTTTGACCGTTTAGAATGCGAGATAATTAATAACACAGTAATCATTCTCTTTCATTCTCTCTCATTAGAAGCATAATAAAGTTTTTCGATTTGAAGTTTATTTTTTAAGATATAATCCAGTTAAACATTGATAAATTCAACCAATCACAGAGCGCATAGTATAAGGAGACTTTAAAACGTATGCCCTACTGCTGAGGTCACGCCTCCTTACACTATTTATCAATGTTTAATTGATTATATCTTAAAAAATAAGAGTCAAATCGAAAAACATTAATAAACTTTTTTGTTTGTTTTTTGCAGCTCTAAACCGTGGTATAGTTTTCTTGAATGAATTTCAGAACATCCTGTATATACTCTAATTATTAATATTAATATTATTATTTATCCTAGAAACATAACAAAACTAAATCTAATTCTAGTTACAATTAACTAATTTCATATATACACATATCTAATATTATATGTATCACATTATATATATATATATACATATATAAAATTATTAGAATATTTAATTAATATTATATTATATATATATTATTTATACATGTAGTTGGTACTAATAATAATATTATACTATATATTATATTATTATATTATATATAATATTATAAATATGCAATCATATATTGTTATTGTTTATTTGTATTCCTTATACGAATATTACGAACGAACGTTGTGCATTAGTTAGTCGAAATATATATTAATATATATTCTATTATTAATAATATTTGTATTACGTGAATCATATTTATATACAGGATGATTTCAATTATATATACAATTATATAGACAAAACTTGTATATTTCTGCTAATTTACTATGAATGGGATATTTTAAATTGGCAAGCGACATAGAAAATCTTGAAAGTTTGGAAAAATATCAGAGAATTCTATGATTATAGGGAAATAATAGAAACTATTCGTCTCAAAATTTATTTTCATAAAATATACGTGTTGAAAATGTGAGGCTTTGATTTTGTCTCTTTTTATATTATTTGGGAGTGATATCTTGTGAACGGTTTATAGTCTCATGAACGGTGACTCTGAGCTACCTGAGATGTCATGGTAGTGGCCTACATATGATATTTCACAATCTATTGATATCAAGGGGAATAAATTGACGCTAGTTACAAAGTAACTAGTTATAAATACAAAACGCTAATTCTAATTATAAATAAATAAATAAAACAATTAATAAACTGATATATGTGTTTAACTATTTGTTTAACTATTTGTATGGGTACATAATCACCCTTCGGTAGATGCACACATACATTTTTTCTAACCCAAGAAGAAATTATTTTTGCAGATAAGTGTACTTCCGGCGTACATAGTTTTTAAAATTCACTGTTTTTAATATATTTTTTGTAAAGTATTGATATTTATCTCGAATTTAGTTTGATTAAGACTTACCATACTCAAATACCACGTCCGTGAAGCCGCAAGCCACCTATACCTATACACTGCTGGTAACTAATAATAATAATAATAATAATAAAATTAATTATCTTGACTATTATTTTATATAAATATAGATATAGTTTCATATATATAATATATATTATAATATGAACTACAGTAGATACGTAGGTAGGTAGATAGATACATGTATAATAAATAGTATATATATATATATATATATATATATATATATATATATATATATATATATATATATATATATATATATATATATAATGCTATATAGACAACATACAACATATAATATGCATAGACTTATACATACTCAATGAATTATACAATATATACATGTGTAGTCTCGCTACTGTATGTATGAACAGTAGAATAATAATACTATGGTATATAAAACTAATACCTATATCTAGTTTTGTTAGTTCTACGACATTGAGTCCTGCTGCTGCTTTAGTGGTCTGATGTTCTACGAACTAAACTACAATAATATATCTTTAGAGTTTAAAATCACCCTATATTATATATATATATATATATATATATATATATATATATATATATATATATATATATATATATATATATATATATATATATATATATAATACTTACTTGTCGTATAAAGTAATGTAAATATATACTGTGTTTATGTTTAATACAATGTGTTACGAAAGTTGAGAACTATATATTTTTTTAAATTCATCCATAACTTCCAATAAACTGAAACTGTTTTGATGAGTTACAAAAACTAATCTAACATCTATTAGAAGGTCACAAACGGCAATCAGAAATTATTTTTATTTACTTCCAAACCTAAAAGTCCAACCTATGGCTGTAAGGACAATAAAGTTTGATCTTACTTCAAATAATGGCAGTTGAGATAATTTTCGTCAAGTTTTAAAACTATATTTTGTTACTTTTTTATTAGTTTTGATATCTAAATTATATATTTTGAGATATCATACAATTTCAATTTCAATTATTTGCTGTAATAGTGTAGGGCTGTGTGACTATAAATAGGTCATTAGCTTCGTGTTTAGTTTGGAAGTAAATAACTACCCTAAAAACAGAACTTATTAGTCCGACATCTTCAATAGAACTTTCGATTACTAATTGTACATTTTGAGTTGAGTTATTCTATTCGGCTTGCCTCACATGGAATATGGATTCGAAATTCGGATTGATGGTTTCTTTATATTGCAAGTTTAGGGTATATCCTGAGAATTCATTCGCAACCATTTCAAGGAAATTGGAAGTTTTAAGAAGGATATTTATTGGTCATGTTAAATTCCATTTCAAATTTTGTATTAATTAAAAAATCAACCTGTATTATATATTGTAGATAGTAGAGAATGTAGAATATAATTCAGTGCTATGAGATGAATGCAGCTCCAACGCTAGAGCTTCGCTCCGTTCAGCCAGCCAACAGCTTTATGTTTGATATAAATATATAATATAGTTATATATGAAGAACGAATATTTAACAATATATTATTAATATCTTATTAAATATTTATCAAAAGTTACCTACCTATATACATATATATATATATATATATATATATATATATATATATATATATATATATATATATATATATACATATATATATATATATATATATATATATAGCTACCTACCTACGGATCTACCTAGATAGATTCAACATCTATAATACTTATTCAAGGGAATACACTTTATATTACTATAACTATAAATATTAGGTAGATATATAAACCTAGTTCAGTAGTATATACCTAGTATATACCTATATATCTATCTACCTATGTATGTACATTTGTTAGTATTATTATCTCAGTGCTACCTATCTATCCATCTATCTATGTATCTATCTGTATATTGTACAGAATGGCTCCGGATAATTAACTTTTGGCATAAATAAGAACTTCTTGTAGGTAACAAATCATCGCAGATACATATTTACAACCTAAAATATATTTATGAAATTAAACAAATATTTCAATTTTTATATTTTTTGATATAGTTTCGGAGACACAGTTTCTTCATCAGATAAATTGATAATGGCAAAATGTTTATATTTTATGAAAATGGTAAATATTAAATTACATATTAAAAACTGTGTTGGCACTGTAAATAAAATAGAGGACCCAAAAACACCAGGTAGTTGGCCGATACTACCTAAAATCTTTGGTCAGTGACATGTTCCATTGTGTTGGGTATATATGATTTTCAAACCATCATAGCCGGTAGTTATCATCTGAGTTAGTGTATGCGAGCATATGTGGTCAGAGTTAATACTGAACTCTATAAACAGAAATAAGAGATCATTGACGAATTCAAGTCACAACCCAAAGTGATAGGAAATGTGTTCTCAATTCAGTACGAGGGATGCAAAACTACATGAAATAAAAGATGATTATAACATCAAATGAAATTTTTGCTATAATAATTTCAATAATTTATATTTTATGTTCAAATGATTATCACTTTCAGCAAATAAATTTATAAATTTGCGCCAAACTTAGGATTATATGACGCCATAGTTCACGCAATCTGATTTCTTCGATTCGACGTATAAACACTTCGACGTCGCAATTCACCCATTTTTTTTATTGTGTGGTATAAATGCAAACAAAGATTTGCGAAAATACTGGTCAAACTACTGGTAAATATATAAAGACTATAAACCACAGGTAATATAAATTAAAGTTATACAAATAAATTTATACAAAATTTTATTAAATATATTATGGGGTGTATATATCTACAAGCAGATTAACAAGTGAAGAATTTAATTAATTCAGATTACTCGTTTTAACGAATCCTCTCGATTGATGAATAATTAAAAGAATCATATCATTACTCTATTTAATTCTATTCGAAATTTTTGGAAATCGCTTTTTGGCTCTTGATCTATAAAACTACATGTTTCAAATACAAATATGAATTTAATAATAGAATGTCACCATTCTGGCAGGTGTTGTGAGGACATCCTGTATATAATATTTTGTATAATGTCTGTATATATTATATTCATACAATCCTACATGTAATTATTATTATAGTTTGTTAGTATATGAAGGTAATGAATGTATGAGTAAATGAGAGAAACAAACTTACTTAATCTATCTTATTCATTCGTACTTATACCTATGCAAATATGATTGAAGTGAGATACCGATATATATGTATATACAATATAAAGTAGTTGTATGAAGTTTGGTTTATTAAAGATTTTTGTTATTTAAGATTCTCACAACTCACAAAATTATTTATTTATTTACTTTAATGGGTAATTCTTAAATATTTATATCTATTATCATCTAATCTATTGCTGTCTTTCTCTATTTATTTTTGATGATAATGTGCAATGCCCAACAACGTAATTATATATTTATTTTATGAAATTATATTTTCCTTAAGATATTATATTTATTTGATGAATATAAAATGATATAAATTAATAATAAAGACGAACGCATCTATATTCAAAACTCCTTGGCAAAACGACAAAAGTTTGCATTGATAATGGCAATCGAATGTTGTTAGTCCAAACCTTAGGAATGCATAAGCCATAAAATGTTTTGAAAATGAATTTAAGAAAACATATTTCATTTTTTTGGAAGAACAAAAAGTAAATAAATTTAAAATTTTTAAGATTGTCCTGGCATGAGAGTTTGTTCTATGATTTTGGTTATATTGAGTCCTAAGCTGAAGCATCATAGAACTCAATATTTCAGAGTGAAAATTTATCTATATTTAATAAATAAAAATATAATCTTAGCATCACAGTAGGTTAAAATGTCATCCGACTATTTGAATAGTGAAGAATTTGTATCAGACATAGGTATCGCTGTCTTTGTCACTGTAAGTTATTCTCCATCTATCTACCTTGCTTGTATCAAACTGTGTTTTCCGTGTTTTTACTTAGATTCAGAAATCTCATTTACATGCAAGATCGATTGGATCATTTTTAAATTATGAGATTTGATTCTTCATCGGTCGGTTCAACTACATACGATGTAGTTTCAAAACAAATTACCTATATCAATGGATCATGTCAGAAGTGAGAGTTAACAACTTTTTTGTATTATTTTAAACACAAACAATTGTGTTACCTGAAGTAAAAGATAATTTTCGTAGGGTCAAGGCCCAATTATGACGAAACTCCAAAAATTTTCCCTGATACATCAATTGGTGAATGAAGAGATATCCACGAATATTATTCATGGAGTGTTGTTACTCCAAAACTATGTACTAAGACAATTTCAAATTTGAATTGAATTTAAAAATACAACGTTTTTGCCATTAATATTAAATGTTTGATATCCACCCAAAATCATATGTTTAAACAAATTTCGGGTTTGGACGTTGCCTAAATAAAATATAAATAAGTACAATTCTTAAAAAAATACCATGCATTAAATAGGAATTATCTGTTTACTACATAGATAGATAAATTTTTTATTTTATTTTTTCAATAATTTATCTATTTTGATTTTATGAACACGAACAATGTTTTATAAATTTATTTTAAAAAAAAATTATACATATATATATATATATATATATATATATATATATATATATATATATGTATAATTTTTTATATATATATATATATATATATATATATATATATATTATTGTTATTATTAAATAAATAAATAATAATAGCAGTAATAACGATATTTTTTTATTTATTTTTTTTTTAATATTATTTTTAATAATTTTTTTTAATCAATAAAGTTATGAGTTGTTTATGCTTCAACGAAAAATTCTAGGAATTTGAAAAAAATTTGTGTAAATTCAATTATATTTCAAAATAAATTGATTTACAAAATAAATAATTAATAATTTGTGGAAATATAATTCATGATTTATGATTCATGTACGATAATGTGCATTGAGCGAAAAATATGACCACAACGCGTTATTTGTATAAATTTTTTGTATGTAGATATTTTAAAGTACGCTGTAGTATTTTTTTATGGTTATTGATGCGCTGTCTTTGTTTTTTGTTTAAAGAATCAAAGTATTGTCACAATTTATACTTGAATGAAAAGTAAAACAAACCTTATTCAAACTGTTAAACGATGAAGTTAATAAAAAATTATTTATGTATATAAACATATATGGAATTGTATATAAACAATATATATATATATATATATATATATATATATATATATATATATAAATATATATATATATATATATATATATATATATATATATATATATATATATATATATATATATATATATAAGTTGACTTTAATTTGGAATCCGGCAATTCCTTTTTTGTCTATCATTTGACAAATTATTTGTATATACTATATACTATATAGACAAGCACGCCAGTGAGTTTTATTATTCAAAATGTCTGATGTTTAAGTATACACAAATAATATGTTAGAATAATAAGTTAATAGTGACTTCGAAGTAATTCTGACAATTATATATGAAAAAAATGACTCATCAAGATAATTAAGCGTAGTGAAACGATTAGCGCACTGGGCTCGTTATCTAGAGGTCCAGGGTTCGATACCTGGCAAATGCGATAATTTTTTCATATTAATATTAATTATATAGGGTGTCTCATAAATCACGCAAGATCATTTGCCGCCATTTGTGCGGTAAAGTGTTTCCGACCAAAAAAATAAAACAGTGACAGCAGACTGTTTAGGGTTAGTAAAAATGTAGCACCGTTGGAGACTTTACTTTAACACCGTGCTTTGTACCATAACGCGTAATTTGTTTCATATTAATCACTTATCTACCTTTATGATTTGTGTCTATAGTTAATTAACATGAATGTATATAATCTAGACATATTCAAGATTGGCCGATTTCCAATTAGACTATTAAAATCAATCGTATCTATTTAAAAAGAATCATAAATCAATCTAATGTTGATTTGTTTTATTGATGTGAAGTTAGTGTGGTTCCCAATTTTATTATATATTTTTGATGTTGATTTTATAGACCTTCTTTATTTTTTTAAGTATAGGCATCTAGTTATTTACTGTTTATTTTAATTTATAATTTTTAACTTTGTGGAGATGTATTCATCTTACTAGTTAATGTTCAGACATATTTCTTAAATGTCAAATTAAGCAAACGATAGTTCATCATGTTAGATGCGTATTCATAGTCAAGCGTTATAATTTCAAAAGTATTTTTGTCTATGATGTAATTTTAACAAGAAACTAGTTTCTTGGATCCCATCCTGGATGTGTTTGATTTTTCATATCAAGCATTTCATGTCCAAGAATGTTCAGACATATTTCTTAAATGTCAAATTTAGTAAACGATTGTTCATCATGTTAGATGCGTATCCATAGTCAAACGTTATAATTTCAAAAATATTTTTGTCTATGAAGTAATTTTATCAAGAAACAAGTTTCTTGAATCCCATCTTAGATGTGTATAATTTTTCATATCAAGCATTTGATGTCCAAGAATATTCAGAGTAAAAGATCATATACATTTCACTACCATAACATCTCTGGTAGCTAAGAGGCTGAGCGTTGGTCTAGAATGCTAAAGGTCATGGATTCGAATCCCATGGATATGATTCTTCATATCAAAGCATTTGATGTCAAATATTATTAGAAAAATGAAATTATAAGATACGCTAAATAAACATCGGTTTTTTTATGAAGTATTTTATTATTAATGATGGAAACATTCTTTTGCGACTATATGTTCCAGTTTTACTTACTTTTTTTGTCATATAAGGAGATATGATATATAAACCGGATAGAATCATAAATAAAATTAACACAAAGTAAAAAAAAAAATCCTTTTTAGGAACTTATAAAACAGGTAAGGATCCCGAAACTTAACTTACCTAAGGAGCTTACATGACCTTGATTTCAATGGTATTCCAATTTGTTGACTAAGTCCTTACATTGGATTATATATACATACATCCAAGACAAATCAAACTAATGATGACACTCCAAATTTAAATATTCCAAATATATATATATAATAATGATTAATTTCTTTGTTTATTGTCAATATGTATCTAGATAAACATAAATAATAAGACATCATCATATTATATACGCATATAGATATAAAACATATTATATAATATAATATTATAATAAATATAAATTTTATAATAATATTTAAATGTTTATTCTAGAATAACAATAATAATAAATTTGTATTTTATATTCAATAAATAATATTAAAGTTTTTTTTTGTTTATATATATATATATATTTATTTTTTTTTTTTTTATTATTTTTTGAATACATTTATTATCAGTCAGGCAGTAAGTCAATTATATTATATTATGATAATATTCATTGATTGATTGATTGATGTCAGTCATTATATATTCAATTTCTGACGTTAAAATATTTCGTTTAAGTATAATGCAGTTTAAACAAACAAAAAATTACTATTTATCCAAACCTAAATATTTGCATATATTTTTAACAAAAATTTATTTATAAAGTAAACAGGTGGAAATACCAACTAACTGATTTAAACCCATAAATACCCGGTTTATATTCAGTTTACAACTAAAAGTTTCAAAAAAGAAAAACATTTTTTATCTTTTTCTGTCTCTTACAGTTTCAAAGATGGATGGATAATCTTCCTCCCCTTCTTTCCCTAGCGGGGAAATGCTCGGCCCAAGTTTGTCCATTGACGAACTTTATCTTACTTCTAAGCTTTAGAATATACACAAAATGTCAGGTCATTATTTCTTTTCGTTTTTGAGTTTTCGTGTCGACATATTATAAATGCCTATACTAAAAATATGTTCAACTGTTACAAAATTGGGGCTAGACTTAATATACCCTTGAATATATTATAAACACCGGGTATACAAAAATTTTTATTAAGGGGTTACGTTTAAATATAAATTTTAACTCTTTAAGATAAACTTTACTGGTTTATCTTAAAACAATGGAATACAAACTAATTATTAGTTTAATAGTTTAATACTTTACCTAATCGATGCCATTTTTTATGAAATTTTAGAAATTTCGGGTCTTAGTAAACATAATTATGGATTTCCAGAAGAAAAACCATTAGTTAATTATTTTTAAAAACAAAAGCTTTGACTAACTTTTTGCCTAGACCAATATGCTTTAAATATATTTCAAATATATCCACTTAAATTACTTACTGGCTGCAATTTGGAATCTGGAATTTTATACTTCCATCATACTTTTTACATTTTATAAGATTAGAAATGGTATAAAATATTATTTAAATAAAATTTAAAATTCGAAATTCCATACTGCTGTCTTCTGGTACAACATCATCTGCTTGTAATTTCAATTTTTTAACACTATTAACACATAGTCATTATCATTGAAACTATGCATTGGATCAACTTGAAAAGTATTCTTGAAATATTGTGACATCCTGTATAGATATGTATTGTTTTCCAATAACAACTAATCTTTCGCCTGTAGTTTACGTTTTTAAACAATAATTATTGTTGTTGTTTTTTTTGTGTGTGTAATTCGTTTTTTTTTTTTAACAAATATTCATTTAAAAAAATAATTAAAAATATTTTATGTAATTTCAATAAATTTTAATATATTTACTAATATTTATTTGTTATGATTTATGAACATAAATATCTATATTTTATTACAATTATACACAATATACAATACCTATAATACTGAATCAAACCAACTAACCCCACTCTCCTCTACGTAAAATAATATATTTTACTCTGTTTTTTTTTTTTACATTGTACGTAAACAGTGGAGGGTAGTTCAACCCGCTCTACGTACCAACCTATCTACCTATCTAGCTGTCTATTTATGTAGCTATATACAGGGTTGGCTTTAATGTGAAACCCTCTTATTTTACTTATGAGCCCATTGATACTTTCGTGAAACTGTCACCAAATTAGCAACGAATAACATATCCTGAGACAATATAAGAGTAATTTTAATAAGAGTGATATTAACAAGAGTAAGCTTGAATGAAAGAAATTTTAACAAAGTGTATTATAATTAAATTAAATACTGATATGAAAAAATTAACTCGTCAACCAGGAATCGAACTTCGCGCCTCTGGATATCTAGTCCAGCATGCTTCCGCTACACCAAAGACGACTGTGACGTAATAGCCAACTTTTTCATATTATTCTTATTTTTATTTATTTAGACAGTATTACTTCTGTCGAAGTTATTTTTTTATCTATTTGTTTATTTGTGTATACTTAAGCGTCAATAAAACGATGTTTGTCTAAATTCCTTTCGGTTACGTATGACAAACTGTAGAAGACTTTAGCGTATACTCCGACAAAATTCATTGTCATTGAATTTTTAATTAATAGGGGCGAATTTGAAATTTTATTTCAAAAACCTTGAGTTCTCATTAATTATGATTTGATAATTTAACATTAAATAAAGTACATGTTTAAATAGTCATCCTGTATATGATTATATTTATACAAACATAAACATTTTAGTATCATAAATTTTAATATATATTATTTATATGTTATTTTATTAGTATTATTTTTTGAAAAAAAAAATAATAATAATAATAATAAAAATATAAAAAATTGATACATTTTTTTTATTCAGTTATAATTTATTAAAAAGTAAACACTATGTATAAAAAAAATCTGGTGTAAATGCCTCTCAACCTCCATATATAGATATCGTTTTTTTTATATAAACAAACTTTAATATAAACTTTAAATAATACATTTAATTAATATACATTATACATTTAAATAATAATTTTTTGAAATTATATATAAAAATATATTTTCGATCGAAGTGGGGTTCGAATCTAGACTATTTTATGTGCCTCACGGAAATAGCTATTATGTCCAAGTTTGATTGAAATACCAATAAAGGATGACAAATATTTAGTCGAACACGTGTCTAACTTAACCAGACTTTCATCACTGAATGGATTCTTCATCAAAGTTTTCTAAAAATATAATAAAATTTAGAGTTTACAAAAACTAAACAAACATGCTTTTATTGGAATATAAACTCAAAAATGGAAAATTATTTAAAATAGAAATAGAATCAAGAGATTGACAACTTTAATGTTAACAAAAGCATGGGGTGCTCTCTACTTACGTCTTCCTCATGGCTCTACTTTTACCAGTGAAGGTAGAGAGCACCCCATGCTTTTGTTTATATTAAAGTTAATTTTCGTTGTTAGTACATATTGCAATAAAATCATGGTTTTTTTTAGGTTTTTTAAACTCTATATTTAATTATATAGGGTGGAACAAAAGTTGTACACGATTTTTAATTTCGATAATTATTTCTGGAATTAATACTTATTGAGTATCTCTTTTTTAGATTATAGTTAATACTTAGGAGTTTCGATATGGAACGATACCAGAGCCTGCAGAAAGGATAAATATCGTAACTTTTTAATTGGGAAACGGAAAAAGCTTTATTTCTACTCAGAGAATCTATCGACGATATTTTAATGTCACATAGGCTCCTTCTAACCATATGATATTGGAGATTATTTTCTTTGGGATTATCTGAAAGAAAGGGTTTTATGTAAACAAGACACAAAATGCTTGGAACAACTTAGAATATTATTCCAGAGATTTTGGGTATAACTCAAGAATTTTTACGAAAGTTCATGGAAGATATGCTGAAAAAAGCTCATAGTTTTCAGCGCGAGTTTGTTAAATAGCATTTTTCGTAAATAGTTAGAAAAAAACTTCGAGAAACATACTCTAAATTTTGACTTGCAAAATGTAAATTTACTTTTTTTAATTTAAAATCGTGAAGATACTTTTGCGCCACTTTGTATATAGAGATAAAATTTCTACTAACAATTTTCGAGGTCAAACACATAACCTTCTATAGTTCATAACATGGTACAATATGTATATAGAGGTTATAACAAAACTATATATATATATATATATATATATATATATAATATATTTTACTAATATTGTTATATTAATGTTTTTGTAATGTTAGAATTCTACTATATCGGCTATAGTGAATAGTCTATACAACATACATATAGATAATATGACTCTACAGCTCTACTAATGTTTATTTATTTTGTTATTATTGTTAATAAATTAAACTGATATTATTATTATTATTATATAGATTTTTTTAATATTTTATTATCATCTGCGAATTCGAATATCTGTGATAACGTACTTTTTTTAAACAAATAAATATCGCATCTTTATTATATAATATATGCTAAATAAACAAAACAAGATTGTAACGCCATTGGTGATACATAATCTAACTATATATTTAAAATAATAAATGTGAGGTTATGTTAGATAGATAGATATATCTCCAATTGTGCTTCCCCTTCTACTTCACTCTGACGGAATTCGCTTCTCCTGGCCAGGAGTTTCCTGAAGGCTCATATCCTCGGGGTGAGATGCACCTAAGTTACGTTGCTTTCTGATTTTAGATAATAAACATAAATTCACGTTTAACACTGTAGAATTTTCGAAATCTAGACAGTATCTCATAAACCACTCACCAAATAATTTTTTTCGATTTAATACGATTTTTTTAAAGTATAGAAAAAATCGAAAAATTCACATAAAAATTTCTATCATCGACTTCATTAAAATTAGTTTCTTACATTAAATGGACCCAATAAATTCAAAAATCCAATTGGTTTAACGAAAAGATTCCGAGATGTATCCGGTTTATAACATTTGATTCTTCCGTTTATACGATATCTGATGATACCTCATAAACTGTTCATCGAATTTTCAAACGAACAAGATTTTTACATTTTTCAGGTCCTATTTACCTTATATAGTGACTTACATTACAATCGGGGGCAAACAATTTTTTCGATTTTTGTTATTTTTTTCAAGGTTAGCCCCTTAGAAAAGATCGAAAAAATGAAAAAAATATTTTAGTCATCGATTTAAATGATAGTTAGTATATACGGTAAATTGGACCTAAAAATTACAAAAATCCAGTTAGTTTGACGATTTGACAAATAGTTTTCGAGATATGTGCTTTTTATAGAATTTGATGCCTCCGTTTACAATATTTTCGATAATATCTCGTAAACTGTTCACCAAATTGTCAAATGAATGCGATTTTCGTGATTTTTGGGTCCAATTGACCTTGTGTAGCGAATTTCTTTCAAATCGGAAACAAAATTTTTTTTCTTTTTTATGCAATTTTTTTAAGGTCTCTTAGAAAATATTGAAAAAATCACAAAAAATTTGTAATCATCGATTTAAGTGGAAATTAGCTCCTAACATAAATTCGACCCAAAAAATTCAAAAATGCAGTTGATTTGACGATTTGTCGTATAGTTTTCGAGATAAGCCCTCTTTGTACGATTTTGGTACTTCAGAATAATTGAATTTATAAGCCCTTTTATCTTCAAAAAAAAGTACTTTTTCTATTTAAAGTATTTTTATTGCAAAGAACGATCAGAAATTTTTCTCGTTGTTAGAAATTTCCGTAACATTATTTTGATTGCCATCTCGCAACATTTAAAATAAGCAAAGATACAAACCTATTTAAGTTAACCACAAATAAGTGATCGAACTATTTTCAACTGAATTTTTCTTGGTAAAGAAACAATCTCGTAAGAATTTACAAACATTTTATTTTTTATTAGATATTTACCTTAGTTAAGATACAAACCTTTTTTTAAATTTACCACACTTAACTTAAATTCGGACTTTGAATAATATTTAAATCAACATATATATTATATGTATATATTATATTATATACATATACAGTTTATAACTTTATTTATTTATATATTAATATATTTATTTATTTATAAATTTATATATTTTTTGTAAACAAACAAACATATAAATAAATAAATAAAACAAAAATAAATATAAATAAAATATTAACTATATACAGAACAGAAATGTAAAGTAGAAAGAAGAAGTAAAGTCTAAGTAACGGATCATTGTACTACTAAATATATTTATTATAATAAAAAAACAAAACTGTAGGAATAAATAATAATTATTTTAATTATTTATAAATGAATATTTTATTAGTTTAGAGAGTTTAGTATACTATAATACGTACGGACGTTGTAAATATATTTAAATTAAGGGCTGGTTGTCATTATTAATTTAGATTATTAAAATAATCAACGAGAACTCTAGGTTTTCTGAAATTACATCTCAAATTTTGCCCCAATTTCTAGAACATTTATTTGTATTTTATAAATACGTATTGCGACTACAATGTAGTCATCATCAGTATGAATTAGCTAATCGTAACTATCTCTGGGATATGGATTCAGAGATATAACTCAAATAATCCTCAGGTCAGATCATACCGTCAGTCAAATCGTATAAAAGACAGAACTTTTCTAATATCATTGTGAGACACGCACCAAATTAGAAAAAAACTCCATATCTCTAAATCCATATCTTAGATATAGTTACGATTACCTAATTCATAATGATGATGACTACATTGTAGTCGAAATAAGTTTTTTGTATTTATAAAATACAAATAAATGTTCTAGGAATTGGGGACAAATTTGAAATGTAACTATTAATTTGTTTAAAGTTATATTTCTGATTATTCATATTACCTTTGTATACACTGATAGAAGGAATTTCTTGAACCAAGTAAATATGTTTTTTTTTAAATAATATATTCTGAGAAAGAAATCCTTGTTTTCATTCAAAAATTTGTGTACTGGATGATGCTTATTCAAGTAAACAAATTCTTGAATGACAACAAGGATTTCTTTCTCAGAGTATACTATTTAAAAAAAACATATTTACTTGGTACAAGAAATTCCTCGTATCAGTGTATACCTTCTATCAGTGTATACATATAGACATATTGTTTTTGATCGATATTTAGATTTTATCGAATCGTTATTTGGTTTGAGGTCCTCTGGTTTTGAGGTTATATTTCTTTTTAAATAATTTAGAAAAAACATATTCAATAAGGTCAATACTACTGTTGAGACACAAAAGTTTAATAAAATGATCTAGTAGTGAAACTACAGCAGAAAAATTATATATTGTATCTAAAACTAAATGATTCATTTTTTCATGGTAGACAGAACCAGCGTCACTTTTTCAGTTCAAATTAGAGTTTGAATGAATGGCATTAAATCCATTCTTTACATTTGAATCAGAGTTAGTGAAATTTATCAAAACCAGGTCAGGTTTATCAATAAATACATTTAATATACAAAGTTCACAATTCCATAAATATGATATCATTGATAATGTGGCTCGTAATTCTAATATTCTTCTTTTATCCGAAACATGGATTAATACTGATGAAGACATTCCTGTACCTAATTTCAACTGTATATAAACTTATCATGTCAAATATAAAATAGCTAAAAAGAAAAACCTCCTTTATTGGAAAATATACGGAATCCTGTCGCTTTTTATGTTAAAATTTTTTTATATCAGAAGTAAAATAAAGTTAGTACGAACCAGCCTTTATAATATACAAATAAATATATTTTATATTTATATATTTAATATTTGCTTTGTAATTTGAACTCAATTTCATTTCAATTATTTAGTTTTATTTCTTATGTATAATAATATGTATTAATACATAAATTAATATTTATTAATTAGTTAATTAATTATAAAATTAGGTTATTACTAATCATTATATATATGTTTATATATCACATATTAAATTATATATATATAATTCTTATTAATAAATAAACATTATGTAATTAAACAAATGTTTGAAACTCGCTTCAACGGAAATTTATTTTCATTATTTATAATGGACTAATTAGAAACGCAGTCGATATAATGATTTCGAATGCTTATAAGATTTCAGACGATTTTCCGTAAATCGCTCACTAAATCGTTATATGAACACGATTAACATATTTTTTGAGTCCAGTACCTTAAATAGTGAATTTTATTCCAATCGGAAACAAACATTTGTTTTCCCGATATTATGGAATGTTTTCAAAATCACAAAAATTTTGCAATCATTTGTTTGAATCGAAATTAGTTTATGTGTTAAATTGGACCAAAAAAAAAACAACCCGAAAATCAATTTGGTTTGGCGATTTGGCGATTCTAAGGCGTTGATTAGAAGATTAAAAAATGTTCTGATTCTATTGTATCCCAGGGAGTTGTATAGAAGGATATTTGAATTCACAGCTGATTGGTCCGCAAGGAATTTTGGGTCGTCTTAAGTAAAAGTTCTTTTAGGACTTTTTGACTGAACATCTTATCAACAAAAAAACTTTATTTACATAACTTTAGATTAAATTTGACTATACAATTGAAATTAGGTACAAGAATGTCTTCATCATTATTACTACATGTTTCTAATCAAAGAAGAATATCAGAATTATGAGTCACATTATCAATTATATCATTTTTAAGAGCTCGTCAACTTTGTATATTGAATGTATTTGTTGATGAACCTGACCTGATCTTGATCAATTTCTGATTCTAATGTAAATAATGGATTTAATGGCAGTCTTTCAAATTCTAATTTGAACATAAGAAAATTATTAAAATTATTCTAATTTGACGCTACTCTATTTTTTCACTCCAATCCAATTTGCGTCTTAATAGTAGTGTTGACCTTATTTAATATTATTGTAATACATTATTAAAAAAGAAGTGTAACTTCTTACGTGCGTACAAAAGTACACACATACACACTTTTTAAATATTATTTTGAGTAGTGTACTCGCTACAAAATCTCAATTTACTTTCATGGTTCCTTTTGTGAACACACTAAATATGCCCTTTGTTACTTCGGTAACTATCTGTTGTTACTTCATTAACTATCAACAAATTATTTAAAGATTATTTATAGGGCAAAATAAAGTTTGGTTTCAATCCAAAATTGTCTTTTTAATAGAATCATTCATAGATCAGTTTTCAGGATTATTTGGAATCTTTTCATCTACACCAACAAATACGGAATCTTAAGGATGTTCCAGTATACTACCACTTTTCGACAAATTTTGCTCATTTTTTTTCACAAGCTAAAAATAACGTTTTCTAATAAATCCCGAAGTTTCAGAATTTTTGACCGTTTAGAATGCGAGATAATTAATATCAAAGTTATCATTCTCTCACGCACTCTCTCTCATTAGAAGCATGTAAAACTTCATGCCCGCCCACCTATTTTCAGTTGTATTAGAAAAAATACTCGACAGAGTTTAAAAAAAAAAGTAAGAGAGTAAAGCTAAATATTTATTATATAAATTTAAAAAATATAAAAGTTTAAATTTATTTATTTTCTTCAAAATAACATTATTTTGTATATGTGAACAGTGTATTTGTCTATGTGTTGTATATGTGTGTTTATGTATTTGTGCTATAATAAAATCAAACCGGTTTGTTGTCCTGATTGCCTAACACAGTGCTGGAATGTCCTTAAATGTGGAATCTAACAACCTTCTAAAATAAAATCCATAATAATATAGACACGAGTATAGTTCCACTCACAGGTGTTCTAATTATAATAGAATATACATATGGATTGTATTATTGTATATAAATATAATATAATATAATAAAATATAAAATTGTAATTTAAATAAAATTTATGTAAGTTATTTAAAAATAATCGAAGCGGATAAAATATAGATTATAATCTTAGTTTTTTTTTTTTTTTTATAATTTAACATTTATATCTGTTTTTTTCCTTTTTTTTTCTTTTTTTAAATAATATATTCTTCTACAATATTATATTGTTATATCTCGGTCTATTCTGTAGTACCATCACTATTGTTATTTATAAATAACAATATAAGTAGTAGATAGTGTTGCTACCGTTTTATTATTATATTATTTATATATTTTAAATTTTGTATATTTATTTTTATTACATTTTAAAATACCATACCGCATAATATTATTATCATCCAAGAATTAGTGTACACTTCGTACATTATAATTTGGCCTATACTCTAAACATACAATTTTTCTTAAAGAATTTCAAGGTGTCGTCCAAAACAGTGACGTAGCTTCACCTTGCTTAGCCCAGGTGGGCTTCCTTTACATATTTCAAAAAAATCTCAGCATATACTACATTACAGAGGTGGGCGCAGACGGCTCGCCGGAGTCGCCGGAGTCGTCCATAAGCTGGGTGAGAGTAAGTAAAAAAGGTATGTTTTGAAATAAGACGGAACGATTGTTCAATACAGGTTGTCCTACCAATTATTGCCCAATAATTTATTCAATCAATTTAGAATTAGGTTTAGAAAATATTTATTGTTTAAATAATATCTTTTACAATATGGAGAGATACACCAAAAAACATAATAATAATAATATCAATAATAACAACAATAATGATGATAGTGTAGTAGTATCGCTTCTTCATTAAATTATTATTATAATTTTGTTCATCATTTTTAGTTGTTGCATAACAACTATAACTTCCCCCTATTATCACGGTTGCTTTGAATGTTAACAACCTTGATAATTTACATATTTAAATATATAATATTTCATAAATCAAATCAATAAAGATCAATTATATCTTTCATACTATAACAATAGTTACATACAATAACAATAGTTACAACAACAACAACAACAACTATATGTATTGCCACTTTATGTAAAATTTAACCATTTTGAAATTAGTGACAAATTACCAACCCTCCCCGTACCCAGCTTTTTCATTGGCATCTTTTTTGTATCCAGTGTCATCAAATTCCCATGACACTATACCCCCTACTAAGAAAAAATAATTAAATCAAGTAAATAATTGTTTATTAGTTCTCCGATATGAATAGTTTAGGAAAATAATTCGGAATTTCCTAAAATCTAATTCTAAAATCTAAACTAAAGCTAAACCATCAAAAAATTTACAAGCGGTAAATGTAAAAGATCAAAAGATTTATATTTTATAATTTACATAGCATTTATATTTTATTCATTCCCAAATATATTAAAAAGGTACATTTTATGCTCCAAATTACCAGCCCAAAATTCCAGAGTATGTATTCAATGTATTGTATGTATTGTTTACTTTGAATAATAGTGACAATAGTTGGTATTATTATATTTTTTTCAGAAAATGCCCAAGTGTACACTGTAAGATTTAGCTTACAAATAGCTTAGACACAAACTTTATTTATCATTCATCATTTTATTTTTGCCCAAGTTATAATATCTGATCTATATTTAAATATATGTAGATATATATATATACTTTAATTATGTATTATTTTTATTTATTATTAATTATTAATATTTTTTTTACAAATCTTTTCGTATTTTGTTTATTGTTTTTTTTTTTTAATGAAATTTTTATTTTATTTTTAAATCAGAAAGATATCAATCTAGACATTTTTGTTTTAAATAGTAATTTATATTATTTTTTAAATATTGAATTTAACAAAATAATAATAAAATAATAATAATACAATAAGTATATATTTTTTTTGTTTTGTAAATAATAAAACAAAAGAATCATAAAGTATATGGTGCGAGCGATACAGGCCACAGCCAAGGAGAGTTAATAATGGTCTTCATTCATTTTTAAATATCTATTTGGAATAAATATTTTACATAATATTTACATATTTTATAGATCTATAACTAACTGGTTTTTTTTTTTTTTTTTTTTAAAATACTTATTTTAAATATTTAAATATTCTCAATTTTTGTTCTACAATTCGTATCTAATAGATCAAAAATTAGGAATAATATTGAATTTATAAAAATTTAAAAAAATTGAAAGAGATAGTTACCAGACATTTCAACTATACTGCCGTGTTTAGGTAAAAGGCAGTAATGCGTTAAAAGTGAAAGCAGAGAAAACTAAAATCTAAGCTTTTGTAATATCTATACTAAATTATTAACATTATTTCCCATAATAATTATTGAACGACTAATAATATGTTACATGTAAAGTCATTTAAGTGTTAGATAATCAAATAAATAATAATAAATAATAATAATTATAAGTGTTTATTATTAAATGATAATTAATGAGAACTCTAGGTTTTTGAAATAAAATTTCCAATTCTCCCCAATACTTAGATCAATTTTTGTATTATAAATACGTATTTCGACTACAAAGTAGTCATCATCAGTATACGAGATTAGCTAGTCGTAATTTACTCTTTGACAATTAGAAATAGATAGAAAATAGAAATCAATTGACAAAAATAAATATAAATAAAATATTAAACAAAATAAATTAATATATACTAAATTTTATTGAAATTACTATTCTTAAAATTACTTTTTCTCGATTTACTTTTTCGATATTAACATCACTCTCGTATATTGTCTCAGGATATGTTATTCGTTGCTAATTTGGTGACAGTTTCACGAATTATATTGAAGAATGAAGCTATCCAAAATTAATTAATTAATCTTTACATTGTTCTGTTGAATTATGAAATATAAGGGGCAATTTGGTATAATTATTTATGATTTTATTATTAATTTTATTATTTTATTATTAATTTCTTGTATTTCTTTTTGTTTTAGGTAAGTACTGCTTAATTAACATATGTTATAATTGTCTACTAAATCGTAAGTAAAATGAGAATATAGTTTTTGAATTGTACAATGAAATAAAAAACCATTTCATTACATAATTAGAATATTTAGAACTAGAAACCAGCCAAGTAGTCGAGCGGTCTAAGGCGTTGCTTGGGTACTGGGAGGTTATGGGTTCGAATCCCGTTCGAACATCGACAGTTTGTCAATTTTTAAGAGAAAAAACGTAGAATCATTGGTTCTAGACACAATGTATAAATTTATCTATTGTATTTTTTCACTACTATATTATTTTATTAAACTTTTGTGTCTTAATAGTATAGTGTTTTACTTAATTGTTACTTAACTTATGGAAACATTCCGAGCTTTGACTAAGAATCAAATCACAATACTATTGTAATCAGACGACTATGAATACCAACCTTAAAAATCCTTTTTTTTTTTTTAGAATATTTTAGTATTTCACCTCATAAAAATTATAATTATTTAAATACCAGTATGTATAAAAAGATATATAATTATATATATATATATATTTAAAAATCATAAAAAATACAGAAATAATATAAACAAATTTAAATAAATATAAAATATAAATAAAAATAAAATAAATAAATAAATATTGTAATTACATTCATATGATGTTGTATTTATAAACTACCTACTGGTTGGTTCGTAGTAGGTATAGAATATAGAGTTAATCTATTATTGTATAAAAATTCTTACATCATTTACAGTATATACGATTTAAATGACCGGAAATAATAAAACATATTTTAAATATATATATATATATATATATATTATATTAATATAATAGTCAGTTCAGTATATTTTAATAGTTTTTAAAGCTTCGTTTTCATCACTTACAGATATCTAACATATCTACATAATATTATTTATGTTAATTATTATGTATTTTTTATGTTTATATATTATTTTGATTTCTTGTCTTTTTTTTTTTTGTTAAATCATTTATTTTTATAAATCATTTATTTTTAGTTTTGTCTATTGATAAAGACAGGGTGTTTGGGAAGACAATTGTGGGGTTTTAGTTAAAATAAATATTGAAAATTTAAAAAAAAAAGCATTTTGCAAGAGCTGCGACAATGACGAACGTATTTTCTCTTATATATATATATATATATATATATATATATATATATATATATATATATATATATATATGTATAATATATATAGAGTTTGATATATATATATATATATATATATACATATATATATATATATATATATATATATTAGCGGCCAAAATTTTAATCCGATCAAATTTAAATTTCGTATCTGAAATGTTTTTGGTATTTGAAAGGCCAAATCGGTTAATGAGTAGAATCAGTCAAGGGGAAAAGGGAACTTAGGGAAAGAAGAAAACACAAAATATAGAATATCTCTCTTGTTATTATAAAAATCGAAAAATTTGTAAGTAATAAAGTTGTAGACAATCGACTTTACTACAATTGAAGCTCTGTGATTTTTTTTTGCCACTAATATTTCCCAGAAATATTGATGGAAAACAGATCGTATACGATTAATTATTTCGAGACCATATTCATATGAACTTCAATTAGTTGATATGATGTTATATGAAATTTAATGTTTCTATTTCGTTAATTTATGGTAGGTTTTTTGCACTATTATTCCTTCAAACATCATCTATTTCATCGTCCCTCAAATTACTTTTTGTCTACTCTATGTTTATAAATAGATGATCGTAAGATTACGAATGTATTCAAGTAATCCGTACATATATTTGTACTTTAGAATACACAATTAAAATTTACTCATACAAGATGTTCAAAATATTTATTGGACTTTGAAAATATCGCCCTAGTTGCACATAAAGTTTAGTTTTAGTACCTTCAAACTCTAATTTCGATTTTGGCCCCAATTTCCTATATCAAAATTTTTGTATTTTATAAATACGTATTTCGACTACAAAGTAGTCATCATCAGTATGAATTAGCTAATTGATGTTACTTGTTGCTAATTTGGTGACGGTCTGCAAATTAGCAATTAAATCAGCAAAAATCGGCAATTTGCCAAAATTGACAAAAATCGAAATTGATTTCTAATTAATTAATTAGTATTTTTTTTTAGTACCCCGCAAGCCATAATAAAATCTAAAATTTTTTTTAACAGACATTAGAAATTTATAATCTGTAAATTAATTATTTAAATTTAGATAGCATCTAATATCACTAGTCATGGGATTTATGTAATTATTTAATTACTAAAAATAATAAATAATCGTCTTTTGCCTCTATTCAAATATGACGGCCGAAAATTTTCGTGAATTTTTTATCTTTTTTAATTAAGATATTTACAAAACACTTCGTTAGATTTTTATCAAAAAATTATTTTATACATATGAGTTAGCAATTAATAACATATCAAAAATAGGGAATATGCATGAAAATTGTTTTTCACATTTATTTTCAGATTATGAAAATACTGTTAATACTGTAATAATATTTAAAAACGAAATTAAAATCCGACAAATATCAAGGAAGCCCTAAGCTTTTAAAGATTATTATCTATCTCTTTCTTGCAAAAATACTACAAACGAAGTTTTACGTGTATTTTAAATGGTGAAAGTGTAATATGACGTCACATAACATATCAAGAGAGCTATCACCCTCTTTGTCTAATCGAGAATTTTAATCATTCATCTCTCGCTTATTTTTAAAGTTATTTAAAAAGTAATTTTACCTTGATGTTTGTCAAGTAAACATGCTTCAATTCAAGTGAAAACAAATTTTCATGCATATTCCCTATTCAGATTTCTATCTATACATTGTCGAATCAACCTTTATATAACTTATAATATTATTATGTTTTCATGACGAATCCATTTGGAACACATTGCTTCTAGATACATTTAGACTTCTATAATTGAACTAGACTTACAAACGTGTACATATTCGACTCTTGAGTCTGTTGTTATATATTTATAGTAAATCCAAATATATATATATATATATATATATATATATATATATATATATATATATATATATATATATATATATATATATATATATATATATATATATATATATTGTAATGCATTGTTGTTTATTTAATTATTTATTAATTGTAAACAACAAAACCATATTATGTATAAATGAAGAATGGTTACGTACCATTATACAATTGAATAGGTAGATAGGTGAGTAGGTAGGTAGGTAGATATCTAATAGAATAGATTGTAGGTATATACCTTTGTATGTGCACCTACCGTTATAGTAGTTTATAAATTGTAAATAAGTTAACTTTAGGTGATATTACCTAAACAATATATTCTAAATCCAGTTGACTTCTAATACCAACGCAAGAATACTACTGATATCGTAGTTTGTTTGTAGATTATGTATACGGATAGAGGGTACACTGTAAAATAAAATTTAAAAAAAAACTAAAAAAACATGCTTTTATTGGAATGGGAACTAAAAAATGCAAAATAATTTCAAATAGAAAACAAAATTGACAACAAAATTAACTTGAACGTAAACAAAAGTATGGGGTGCTGTCTACTGACGTCTTAATAATGTCTCTACTTTTAAAAGAGTAAGTAGAGAGCATCCCATGCTTTTTTTTTACGTTAAAGTTAATTTTATTGTCCATCTCATTATTCTATTTTCTATTTTAAATAATTATACCCTGTGAAAATATATAAGGTATATTAAGTTTAGTCCCGACTTTGTAACGCTTGCTATATATTAATTCTTAACATAAATGCGTGGTATGGGTGTGCATAAAATTGCCTAATTCGGCCATTTCCGCATGTCCGTCTGTCTCGAACCCGATAACTCAAGAATGAAAAAAGATAACGAGCTGAAATTTGTTTGTGCTCTAGAGCAAAAAAGTAAGGTCAAGTTCATTAGTGGGCAAAATCGGAACGTGTTTCCCACCGCCAGAGGGGTAAATATACATCTTTGAAACCGTAAGATATAGAAAAAAATTTTTGAAAAAAAGTCTTTTTAAAATTTAAATAAACAACTTTTGTTTGAATTTTTTTTTCATATACTCAATAGTTTTCTCGTAATTTGTGCTTAAAAATTCTTCGGAAAGCTAAAAATATTAATTATATTTAAAACCATAAGAGATTTTTTTTTTAATTGTGGGACAATTCAAAAATGGTTTACAATTCAAACATTGATATACAACTCTGTGTATTCAAACAATTAACTCAGTTAGTTGTTACATTACCTATTTTTAGTTCATAAAAGCATGTTTTATTTTTTACACTCTAAATTTTATCAGAATATGAAACTTTATATCCCAAAAAACTATTATCATCCTATTTGAATACCCCAAAAGATTCAGTAAAATCTCAATAACAATTTTAAAAATCAATATCTCAATACTCTATTTATATAGACATATAAAATGTATAGTGTGATCGTTGCCTTAAGATACAAAATGAAAACATTTTTCTAATATAATATTTAAGATGTTAAACTCTGCTACCAACCATAGTTATATTATATTTTAGACATTGTTTGTTTACACAAACATATCTAATTACATTGGGTCGAACCAGGCTGGCCATAGAGATAGATTGGTATATATTATACTACACTCCACATATTAATATGATATATAGACATATATTAGTTATATAGTAGGTAGATAGATACCTATTACATACGTATGTAGTATATAATGTATATATGAATATTATATATATTGATTTGTCTTAATTACAATTTATTATATAGAATTGGTTCAATTTATCTAATATTCATAACATACAAATCCCATGAAATCTTGTTAATTTAATATCAAATATAGATATCTATATACCTATCTACCTAACTATCTACCTAGTGTATCTACCTACCTATATATAGTTGATATATTAGTAGCTACCTACCTACCTACCTACCTACCTACCTGCCTACAATTAGAGTATAAACTAACATACATGTATATATAATATTTAATGTTAGTATCTACTATACTTATTATTCTAAAGTCTCATTTACATTAGTAAATAGAGTTGAATACAATCATATCTAAGGGTGTGTTTACACATCAAAGTTTTGATGCAAGAATTCACTGGATTGTTTTACTTAGCAATCTCAGAATTATTTTTATACCCGGTATATAATATATACCAGGGTATATTAAGTTTAGTTCCGACTTTATAACGGCTGTCTGTCTGTGAACACGATAACTGAAAAACAAAAAAAGATAGCGAGCTGAAATTTTGAATAATTCTAGAGCTAGAGAGTAGGATCAATTTCGTTAATGGGCAAAATCGGACCATGTTTGGGAAAAATTGATGAAACCTATTTATCTAATAAATAAAGCCAAAAAATGTTCCTTTTTAAAAAATTAACAACTTATGTTCGAAACTTTTTTTTTCATAAATTCAGTATACACCGGGTATATATGTAATTAACTCAGTTAGTTGCTTTTTTTGTTAATTATTTCTAACAAAATTGAGAGCACATCTATTTGATATAACTTTACATGCATTTTTACATGTAACTGTATATGTTAGTGCATTGTTTGCGTATGTATGATATCTGCTTTCTTGTGATTAGTATATTTAGAGCGTGTGACTGACGCTGTTGAGAAAGAACAAAATATTAGACAAAAAGGGAAATAAAGCTATTAAAAATATGCGATTGATTGGTGATTTCCATCGTGTGAACGACAACTATGTAATTTTTGATACATCAACTGTTTTTAATGATATTGCACTTGTCTACAAGTATTCACGTGTAAATACATTATTATGATATTATTTGGATCATAGAACTGATTTCAATGGTCAAGAAATTAAATGAACTTCAAAAAACTTCGACAATAACGTGCGTCGGTGTAAATATACTAACGCAACTTTTGTTCCAGGAAATTTTTCGAAAACAGTTTTGAACGGTCTGCCATAAAAAATTTGTTTTCTTAAAAGTCTATTTTCAAGTTCAGAGGGACGCGCGTTACGCGAATTTTTGGAATGAAGTAGCGAACACTTTTACGATATGCCGTTAGTATGGTTAAAGTGGTATGTCAATGGCATGGTTTGTATATTTATTATTGAAAATTAATTCCAAACTAAACGGCTTCTCCAATATTAAAATATGTGAGAACAAAATCATATCTTCTGGTCTGTATGCCGTCCCTATTTACGCACTCTAGAGTTCCCACGGATTTTATCATTTTCAAACTGTTAATATTTGTGTGTGTGTGTGTTTTTTGTAATATTATACTATCATTTTTGATACCAGTTTCAAATATTTAACCATCCACCCACCATACTGGCATGCCAATTAACTTGAAACTGTCCTGAATGGATGAATTAAATAAAAATATTGATCCCTAAATGTGTAGTATAATTGCATAAGTCGATCCACGGGCTTATATATTATTAATCAGTAGTAATACTTGATTGATATCATTGGTCAGTGAAGTTTTAAATGACTTTAATTTTAAATTCACCTGTAACATTCTGTACCAAAACTAATAGGCTATAGATATCCCTACACTTAGGCTACGTTTCACATATTTACATGCACACATGTAATATATACATAATATATTTTAATAGGAATATTGGAATCAGGAATCAAGAGTTTAATAGACTATATATGTATATATATATATATATATATATATATATATATATATATATATATATATATATATATATATATATATATATATATATATATATATATACCGTATGTGTTGGAAAGCTTTGCTGATAGAGAATCAATGTTAAATATTATTTATTACTATAATAACTTCACATTGCTTCATAAAGACATAAAAATAGTGGGGGTACTATGTAGTGTGTGTGTTGTTTACTTGTTGGCTGGCTGTGTGGTTAATGTGTGAAGTCAGTCGTCAGTCAGTACTGCAGAAACATGTGATGAGAGTGGGTTAAATATGTTCATGGATTTCTTAACTTTAGAATGTGTATCACAAAAAATCCCCACTCTTAAATGATAAAAAAACACTATACGCATACAGTATATTGTATGGTTTTATAGTTAATATTTTATATATTTATTTAACATTTATTCTCTATTAGAAATGCTTTTGAAAACAGCCTGTATATATATATATATATATATATATATATATATATATATATATATATATATATATATATATATATTAGATGGTCAAAATTTAACGGTAATATTACATATACACAACATATAATATAATTATTTATAGATGTTCCTGTAGGAATCAATTAATACCAACTAAACTACCAACTATATAGATGTATATAATATCAGTAGAGCTGTTTGTGATCCAACTAAAACATTATATCAATCTATATAATATTGTTTGCATCAATATATATTATATATATATATATGTATATATATATAAATATATATGTATATATATATATATATATATATATATAAATATATATGTATATATATATATATATATATATATATATATATATATCTCGATTATAATTATCATTATATAGATTCACTTATACTATTTGTAAAATCAATTACTTTTTTTTTAACTCCGTCTGGATATGTAAGCTATTAAATCTATTAAGTAGTGAAATGAAAATTTTCTAAATTACTTTAAAAAAATTTTAATTTCCTTGCTCAAGTTCCATCCAATTGTCAAGCTGTTGATTGAATTCCAAGGTTTTTTAATATGATAAAAATGGTAATCAACTATATAGTTATTTATTGAAACAATTTGATGTAAAGATGTAAAATACATATAATGTCGTTTGGATAAAGTCTTATAATCGAATACAATCGTCTAACAACAGAATCAAGTTCTTGTGATTACTCACTGAATCTTTCGCATTCGAGTTTCAAGATAATTATTGATTCTGTTGCTGACGAATGCATTCGACCGCTCGACAATCCAAAAGTAAGTGAACTAACTTATTATTATATTTATCCACCGTCCATTACACCTCTGTTGTTGTTTTCGATGTTGTTTTGTTGTTGTCGTCAGTGGTGAATTGTTTTTTTTAAATGTTATGTATTTTAATTTTTATTTGAGGCACTTGGATGATAGTTATTTTATGTGGCAAAACATTTCTTCACAGTAGGACACAGTTTCACTAGATAAGAAATAAGTTCACAATTAGTCTAAGGGTTGAGTGTTAAAGCTGCCTATATGTTAGTATTTTACATTTAAAGTATGTGTGTACGCACGTAAGAAGTTATACTTTTTTAAATAATATATTAAAATAATATTAAATAAGGTCAACACTAGTATGACAAGTTAGTTATTAAATAAGACACAAAAGTTTAATAAATTGATATAGTAGTGAAAAACTACAATCGAAAAATTATATATTGTATCTAAATCAAATGATTCTACATTTTATTATGGTGGAACAGAACCAGTGTCACTTCTACCGTTTAAATTAGAGTTTGAAAGACTGGCATTGAATCCATTATTTACATTAGAATCAGAGTTAATGAAATTAATCAAGACCAGGCAAGGTTTATCGTTTTTTTTTATCTATATATACATACAAATGATTGCGTTAATGTGGCTCATAATTCTAATATTCTCCTTGTACCAGAAACATGGAGTAATATTGATGAAGACATTCCTGTATCTAATTTCAACTGTATAGTGCTTGCTTTCTCTTTGCGTTCGTGATTTCTACATAGGCATATATTTCGAGCGTCTATATGATTAGAAAGTCACTGTTTTGCGTTGTTTTTTTAAATACCACACATAAAGTTCTAAAAAGCTTTGTTTAAACTATATATAATACCTTTTCCATCTTTTTATTTCGTTTTTCAAACAAAAGTCTTACCCTTCATTTAACAAATATACGGCGATTGTATGATAGAGAAGTATAAAATAAATAAAAAAAGAGTAGAATTTTATATAAAAGTGCACACTTGACATAACCTCAAACATCACAAGACAAACATGTTGTCTCATATGTGATATGTCCTGTTTTTTATTATTATTATTATTATTATTATATATATACATACTTATATTTTATAAAATACAGCATGTTTTATTTCGATTTAGAATTTTCTAGTTAATATCTTTAAAAAAAAAAACTTTATTAATAACTTACATAAAATAACTATAAGCAATCAAAACTATCCGTTCAAAATAAGTGCTCATAAACAACTAACTTCACAAACAATTAATGCCAGTTTATGAAAACCCACCAGTATTAAAACAAAAATAGACGAAAAACGTTTTGGATTTGTAAAGTTTTTATAATTGTAATATGTGCTCCAAAAATATTGCAATAATGTCTTAGTATCTATCAAAAACTAGGATATTGGAACACATGGCATATTGTCGAAAAATTCGCTGTTTGTGAAACAATACAACGTGCTCTAGCGAACAATCTGTATATTACTCTACTGAACGCCACATATGTCATATAGAACTTTTTATACAGTTTGTAAATTAAAACATTGAATATACGACTTTTAGTTTCACATGTATTTAGTATATATAAAAAAGAATTAAGAGGTTTATTCCGAATTTATTTAAAGATTATCAAAAATAATCTGAGAAAACGCTTCAAAAACGATCAAAGAGAGTTCTTTGAATTTCTATTTCGACAAAGTAGTCATCATTATGAATTAGCTAATCGTAATTTAAAATTAATTGGGTCGTATCTGTTTAATTTTTGATGTGAAAACAACAATAACGAGACCATAAAAGTTTTTATATGGGGGGAGGGAGTGTGAAATGACATTTCAGATTATACAATATCACGTTTTTTTGTTAAGATCAACCAGGAATCGAACCTCGTGCCTCTGGATATCTAGTCCAGCGTGCTTACCGTTACACCAAAGACGACTGTAACGTAACAGCCAACATTTGCATATCATTCTTATTTTTTATTTTGACAGTATATTCTCGTCAACCAGGAATTTAACCTCGGACCTCTGGATATCTAGTCCAGCGTTCTAATCGCTACACCAAAGACGACTGTGACGTTAAAAAATTGGCTGTTACGTCATAGTCGTCTTTGTTGTAGCGGTAAGCACGCTGGACTAGATTTCCAGAGGCTCCAGGTTCGATTCCTGGTTGACGAGTTAATTTTTTCATATCAATATTTAATTAAAAATCCAACGACATTGGTCTATAAAGTATACACTAGTCTTCTACAGTTTGTCTTACGTAACCGAAATGGAATTTGGACAAACATCGTATTATTGACGCTTAAGTATACACAAATAAATATATATGAATAGCACAAATTGATTCGATTTGTCAACCAATCACATTGCTTGTCCAATTCCGTTGCTCAAGACGAAGCTCAAGAAGAGATTAACGTTTATGTTTTCACATCATACCTGTGTTACAAATTCAAAACTTGTTATTTTTTATTTTTTGAAGGGTATAGCAGAAGAAAGATCCGTAGAAGGTTTCGTAGAAAATAAAACGTAACAAAGTTCTTTCTAAATCTCATTGAGAAACATTGAATACAATTAACTTAAGAATAATATAATTATTTATATTTTCTATACTTACACAAGAATCCATATTGTTAATAATGCTATATTCAATATATTTCTATACAAGCTGTATATTATATAGTGCACATGTACATTCTACACCCATATGGAATGGATACATCTTGACATAATTAGAGACCACAATGTAGAAACAATTAAAGACACAGACAAGACACTCACTCGCTTATTCTACTTTTAATTCAACTAACAAAGTCACACAAACTATATACAAACATATCATCTACTACCTATGTATGTAGGTAGGTAGGTACAATATTATTATTATATATATATATAATAATAATAATAATGTAGCTACCTACAACCTATACAGTACCATATGAGTGTTAAACTTATAGATAAAGCATGTTTAACCTCACAACCTAACAGCTTTATATATATACTTTAATATTAAATAATAATAATAATAAAAAAATTGTTCAAATAAGCTCTTTTTTTTCTTATTATTTAATATAAAAAAAAAAACTTTTTTTAAAATGTGAACTTGATGCTTATTATAAAAAGCACTGTTAGTACTTCAGAATTTATAATAACATTTGCATATGTGCAAAATACAGGGTGAGCTTTCAAAGCATATTTTAATAAGACGTAAGTAGAGCGCACCCCATGCTTCTGTTTACATTAAAGAACAATACAAAAAGAACTATTTTTTGTTTTTTAATCTTTAAAAAAAAAATTATTTTTGTATTGTAATTTCATTCTTTATTATTATCCTTCCACGAGTGATGGAATAAATCCAATTCTTATCAAAGAAAGTATATATCGAGTCTAGCTGTGGAAATTTATGTCAGATGATTCGGGAGATTCGTATTTTGTTTACAATTTCAGGAATTTTAAGTTTTTTTTTCGCGGAACCCTAATTTCTTTCTAAAATAAATGTAGCCTAAGTCATTCCATATAACATCAGCTATCTACCAGGGAAAGACCCGTCAAAATCGGTCCAACCGTTTCGTAGATTAACCGGAACAAACAAGCTTTCATATACATTCAGTAAAAAGCTGTTATTTTGACATTACAAACAGACACTTCAATTTTATTTACTTGCGTATAGATAGTTTTTTTTTTCTAAATTTTAACAGTTGGAAAAGGCATTTTGTTATTAAAATTTTGTTGATGATATTTCTATAGAAACTACAAACTAAACTGTCACACTTGAACTCGTTGTATAGAAGTAAGGGAAATGTAAATTTGTATTTTGGTTATTAATAAATTTGCACTTTTATTTTTATATTATTGAATTGTCATCGGTTCTTAAAACGCCTACAAAATTTCAGACATCAGGAAGTTAGTGAAAACTTCCATTAGAAAATTCCATTATATTCATGTATACATAGATAGAGATATAAACAAGTCAAGCTAATAAAAAGCATGTTTAAAAAATAGTAAATATATTTAAACTTTACCACAAAATTTAAATAAAAATCTTATCCCAAACATTAAATATTCAATAATATATTTAACCAAAAAAACAAACTATCTATTTAACATAAACATTATCTTAATGATAATTTAAATATTCATTAATCAAAATATAAAAAAACAGTAGTTCAAATAATAAAATAGAATGAATAATATTCATAAAAATATTTAAATAATATCAAATAATAATAATAATAAAAATAAAAATATAATTAAATAACATATATTAGCATTAAATTTAAATTGAATGATCATCATTCGATAATTGAATTTTAAATAATATGACTAACTATCAGACAGTGTTAGAGAATGAAAAACAGACAGAGATAGAATATCAGAGAAAGAGAGAGATATATATATATATAATAGTGTATAAAGTTAAACTAATAATCTATCACGTTTAAATATAATATCATAGTATTATAACTTTATAATATTCATACAGATCAGTCAATCCTTTATACATAGTTTATATCAATTCATTACTGCAGTTTTCATGTTCGTTGGAATCACCAATTATAGTATTAACAATTTTTATCGCATTGATAACGCTAACGTTCGATATTATATTTGTTCGATATGATGAGAACATTCAATATTTTAATTAATTCAAACAAGAGTGAAAATAACAACTAACTGATATTTAATTGCTTAAATACTCGGTGATTATAGATTTCAGAGCAGATAGTGCTAATAAGTTTTATATATTATTTTGAAACAAGTGAAAATAACAACTAACTGAATTAATTGCATAAATACCCGGTACATCCGGAATTTATGTAAGAAAGTTTATAACAAAAGTTGTTTATTTTTAAAAAAGATTCATGTTTTGTCAATACATTTTTTGGTGTTTCTCTTACGGTTTCAAATATATACAATTTTGGCTATATTGCCCAAACATGGTCGGATTTTTCCTATTAATGTACTTAATGTGACGAAACACTGCAATATTTCAATGGTTGAACCCACAACAAATATTAGTTCTTTACGTATCTGTCGCGCTGTATTTGTTTTACTGTATTTTTCTAACTGTGTAAAGAAGGTCATCAGCTGTTTTCATAGTTCGTGTAGAGATTTAAAAAAAAAAGAAGCGCAGGGAAGTTACGAATTCTATATAAAATTATATAATAAAATATCTACCCAGCGCCTCCACTCTTAAAAAATCCTACACAATCTAGGAAAAGAGCTCTGATGACCTTCAAACCGCTGAACAGATTTTCATCAAATACGGAATCATCTCGATTAAACTATCCTTTAGACAAAACAAAACTGCATTGAAATCGGTTCATCCGTTTGGGAATTACGATACTGCTCACAATAAAATAACTGCTCACAGTAAAAGCTCTATGTTTTCGTAGCTGTCAAACGAATGAACCGATAATTCTTAACGTTGTTTCATAATAATAATGTCATTGTTGCAAATGTTTGTTTATATGTTTAATAAAAACAAAAAATTCACTTGTCTTATTTTATTTCTGAAATCATAACTTAATATTTAATTTAATAATTCGATTAGATTAGATTCGAAATCAGAGTCAATCTTTTAAAGAGCTTGTTGTACTGCAACCGCGTTGATCTTAATTAAATTGTAGTTTTTTTCTTTTGTTTTAAATTTATAAACACTATTAAGTAAAATGATGATATTTCAAATGAAATAAAACATATCCAATCAATATATAAATACATCATTAATATTAAATATAGATTTAGTTGATATTGATATTATTAACATATATATCTATATAATATAATAATAATAATATTTAATATTTACATATATTATATAATTATATATATATAGGTATATAAATATATATATAGGTACATAAATATATATATATATATATATATATATATATATATATATATATATATATATATATATATATATATATAAATTAAATGTGTTATTTATATTCATATATTTATAATATTAAATATTAATTATTAAAATCAATTTATTTATTATAAATAGGATTGATTTATGCTATTATCTATATTCCTACTAATAATACATGTAAAATATATCTATAACTATTAGAGTGATTCTATTACCTATTTTGTTCATCAATACCCATTATAATATCGATATATGTAGATAATTATACTGATTTGTCAAGAAATTGGGACAAAAAAAAAGGTTAATTATTATCCAAAATAGGCTAAATTATTCAGTTTTTTAATGTTTTTGGTTTCCTCATTTATCCGATTTTATTTAAAAAATATAGGTCTCCATTTGAAAAACACAAATTGGCTCTAAAAAGAATTCCAATGAACGCCCTTAGAAAACTTTGCAATATGGCTTAACAAAACCTTTCAATACTTTTTTAGGAGAATACATTAGTAGAAAGTACTTTTTACTATTTTTTTATAAGAGAATGTAAGATGATAAATGATTATATTTTAATCATTAATAATTATAATAATACATTTAATAAATTAGATGACAAGTTTAAAGATATAAATTATCTATATTGAAAATATACAATTAATGTCAATTATGTTTGTTGATAATTACAAAGGTAATTTACAATAACAATTACCGTGGGAACTTGGGGAGGATATGGTTGAGAACCAATGGTTTCTAAAACAATTGATTTAATGAGCCTATCGCTACAAGAGCAACATTAAATACTTACATAAATGTGTTCCATTATGAATGTCATTCAGGTTACTCATACACGTAGGTAATATAATATTTAATTATAAAAAGAAAATTTAATTATATTATTTCAAATAATTATCATTTTCAAAATATAATAGAATATATATTATAATATTCATATATATATATTATTTTAAATTTTAAATATGTATAGACACCTACTCTTAAAAGTATGTCTAGCTACTCAAAATTTATTTAAATTATTATTTTTACAATAATTTTTATAATAATAATGAAAACTTTTGTTTATTTAAATTATTATTCACATAAATAAATCCAGTTCATCATTTTTGTCTCAATAATTTTATAACTAATAATTTATTTAATTTTTTTTTTAATTTTATATATTTTTCAACACGAAAGTTCAATTGTTTACAATTCATATTAAAATTTGATATCATAGCCGGTCTCATTCTCATTCATAGTATCTCAATATGTAAATAATATTAAAATCTATTTACATTTTGAGCAGCAGGAGAAATCATTTTAAATACAAACCTGTTTTTATTTGATCACAGAAAGAGTATAGTTGTTAGCTTTTTTACTTGGTCCTTACAGAATGATTCAGGTTTAATTGTCGTTTATTAACCCTAGAACACTAACCTTAAAATATAACCCTTCATGATGTAGATTGGGTAAAAAATAATAATTACAAATTTTGCTGACAATTTTGTTTAATATATTTGTATAATTGTTTAATAAGATACAAAATATATTAGAAATAAAAACTTTAAGACTATTTTGAACATTAAAATATCATAAAAAGTGTAGGACACCCTAGAATACTAAAACCCTACACAAAAATAAAAACCACGCATGCGCCAAAGTCACGTTTCAGTCACTCCTCTACTACATATCTAACATTTCTCCGAACAGTGCTTTGTGTGATTCCATCAAGATTGTTACTTAAAGTGTAACGCCTCTCATCTTGAAGAGATTTTTTTATAAAGTCCAAAGAAAATTTGAATTTTTTTTAAAAGGCTTAAATTTTTGTATTGGAAATCTATTTCTATTTTCGATAGTTTAAAAGATAGATCTTTTTAGGGGAATGTAGTTTTTCGTAGTAGGGATGCATGTACCACTTATGGCCGTTTTTGAAGTTACTTATTAGCTTTAAAAGGTATTGTATTTTTGCTCGCTGTCTCTTTTCGTATTTAGTTAATGTGTTGGCGATTCTACGGAGCCAGAGTAATTTGAATATTTTATGATCTAATTTCAAAAGGGTTTTTTTCTACGATCGATATTTCCATCCGTTACAATGTTTGGAGCAAACTTATATCTCTAATATATCGATTTTATATAGCGTGACTTAAATAATAGCCTGAATCAGTGCTTTGCTATTTGAAACAAAGCCACGTCTATCTCAAGCTTCAAAAAGCGGAGCTTGATGCCTATATTTATATGACTATAATTCCATAGCTCTCTCTGTACTATAACGAATGATTTCTGTATGACCCTGTACAAATTATAAAATATTAACTAATATATTCATTTTGTTAATGAACAACGAACTATAATAACATTTATAATGAATACTATTATATATACAGGGTGGCGCATGAGTAACGTTATGATTTAATTACTGAATATATTTTTTTTTTACATTTTTTTTTTCAAAAATAACTTTGAAAAACTCGGGAAATTTACGAAACTCGGGAAACACTCGGCACAGAACAAAAAACCAAAGTTGTTCAATTTTATTTTGGAAGCGTTGTTCGGATGCAAGTAAGTGTCGTGGAAAACCCGGAAACATCCACTAGGCGACGTTCTCAGCAGTTGGTGATGTCTAGACGCTCTTTGCGAAGAATGCTACATACGTTACACCTTTTCCCATATACGATTCAATTGGTTCACGAGTTCGAACTAAATGATGCACAAATACGCATTCATTAAATAAATCATAACGTTACTTACGCGCCACCCTATATATAGAGAGATATACAGAGATATTCATCTAAGTAATACATAGATATCTATATTCTGGACAGGTAGCAAGTGTGATGTAGACAATGATGATGAAATGACAACATCAGATCTAATGTGGAGAAAAACACAACGTCAGAGAGATATTTGATTAGATACCTACACATATATATATAGATAGATAGATAGTATAGAAGAGATACGAACAAGAAAGGATAAAGGATAATAATTTTACAGTTAATTTATTTATTCGTTTATGTTTTAAAAACTTTTTACTCTTCAATTAACGATTATACTACTAGAAAATATTTTTAATACTAATATTTATTTTTAGTATGCAAATTTTATCTCTAACATTGTGTGAATCAGTCAGTCACAGCTTTGGTAGAGTTTGCATTCCATATTATATTCTAATCTAATCAAAAATAATATTCCATTCAATAGAAATCATCATCATCATCTTTACATAATAAATTTATCCTTTTTTTTTCTGTTTTTTTTTTTTTAATTAATAGCTGATGATACTGCTTTAGTTGTAAAGCGATGGGTGCCATCGATATACCTAATGATACTGTTACTCAATTAAGAAAGGGAAAACCCGTTGAAAATCAATGGTATCCTATTTTTATACCCGGTATATATCAATACTTGAATTTATCAATACTTTTATCAATAGTAGATTATTGAATAGAACGATGTTTATCAATCCTTTCCGATCAAAAGTCTAAAAGAAGAATATCGAAAAATATCAGCAGAAGATAGATTTATACTCTCCTTTGCCTAGGAGCACTTAGAAGTAATACAGAAAGAAGGACAGGCCATTGAATACAGTGACGCAAGTGAATACAGTGGAAGCCTTATGTTCCAATTAGAAATCCAGGAACTATATATATAAATTGGGTTCAAATAAATGGGACTATACTTTCTTTATCCATTTACCTTCCACTGATGAATTACCAAGGGAAAACGTTCCAAACATCCTCTAGGTCTTGATCAAGAATAAGAATTCTAGGTTGATCTTAAGAAGTATACGAGTTTCAAATCTTATTACAGTCCATTACAGTCCAGTACCACCAGTCCAAGTGGCCGAACGTTCTAACACGTTATGTCTGCGCAGTATGCCTATTTCCCCCGCGACTTCGCCCGCATTTATATGAAAGCTAAATGTATATGTATTGATGAAAATAATAATAATCATAATCACGCTATATGATATATGTACACAATATATTTTTTCTTCCGACTTACTATACAAATTAAATTAAATAAATTAAATAAAAAAGTGTGTGTCAGCTCCAACACACGACTGCAGTTGTACTACTCCTTAAGAACGATTGTCTTTGCCCCATATATATTGTCCATACTAAATTAAATATTTAATTATAGGTATAGCTCATACAAATTTATATAAACTACACTAATAATTAAATGTCCAATAAATAGAAAGAGTACATGTTCATATGAATTTTTAATTTAGTATGGACAATATATATGGGGCAAAGACAATCGTTCTTAAGAAGTAGTACAACTGCAATCGTGCGTCGGAGCTGACACACACTTTTTAAAGACAAAAAATGTTCTTTTTATACTAGTAAACAACTTGTGTTTGAAAATTGACCAGCGTTAAAATAGTGGTTTTTTTGTGTTTTGGACAAATAATTGTACAACGGACATTCATGACAATTATATTAATATATAATGCTGAAAATGCATTGAACGATAATTATTTATTGAAGTGAATGCAATGTAAAAATTTTAATATTAAATTGATACAAAAAAAAAAGAGTTGATGGTGTGATAGTTATTATTAGCTCTATTAGTTTTAAAATGATCATGAGAAGTGTAATAAATTGAACGGAAATTTTGAGAGCTTAAAAAAGCACACTAAATCGATATGATATAAAATAAAGTAATAGTTCCAAAATTCTCTTCATTCTTTTAGAAGTATTATGAGACAATTTTAAACAAAAGACAATTTTACGTCTTGTAGGACTTTCGTAGATATAGCATTTTTTCGTCGTTCCTTCCTTAGAATTTTCTAATTTCAGCAATGAATCGGGATGATTGACAAATCAAGTTACAAAGCCATTAACAAATTACATTAACAAATTACATTAATAACAGACATTTAGACATTAACAAATATTAGAAGAGACATTCCGCATTTAATCAAAATTGGAAAGGAATTTTAAAATCACTTTATTGACTAGTTTCGGAACACAATTTCTTCTTCAGAAATAAAAATGAATTTTACTTTGTTCCTTAAGCTATAACTTACCATATATAATATATCATATTCGTATATATGTGCCCCCCGCGTAAAATTTCTAGATTCGCCCCTGGATAATAAAAATCTATTATTGTTT
This sequence comes from Nineta flava, assembly GCA_963920215.1. Lineage (NCBI taxonomy): Eukaryota > Metazoa > Arthropoda > Insecta > Neuroptera > Chrysopidae > Nineta > Nineta flava. The sequence goes on from OY986041.1 coordinate 135,681,654, forward strand.
TGTAACAAGTATTATGTTAACAAGTATTTAACAAGTATTATGTTTCCCTCATCTTTCAAACTAAATATTTTTTGCCCACCGGTGCTTACGTTCCCAGATTTGATTATTTTGAATTTGGAAAGGAGCCCGCCTGCTTTTTGTGCGCACATTGTTTTGAGTGTTTTGGTTGTGGCTTATATCATGTCTTTGGGTGGTCTTCGTTTTGTTATAATGTATTGTATTCTATTGGATGTTGTAGAAAAATGGGATAATCGTGGAAGGAAGTGGAGGTGTGTGCTATTATCCACCTGCTTCGACTCACCCTGTATGTATATTTGTATCTCTTCGGCGATACAGAATCATAAGCTGAATTTTCTAAAGAAAATTAGTTAAGAATATTAACACTTAAAGCCAATCTCATTATTATGGTGCGAAAAGTTATAATGAAATTAAATCCACTATTTCTAAGGAGTTGATGGAACTTGAATCAATGAAGGCTATAAAATTAATAAACTGTGAGAAATCATTAAAGTCTGAATATATTCTTAGAAAAAAATTTCTTCGAACACATCTATCTCGAATACATAGTTTCTTCGACATTTACACATTAAAAAAAATCAGTTTAATTTAGTTGTTTCTGAAAGTCGACTTCGAGAATGTTTACCAGATGTGTATATAAAAATGAATATTAATAATCTAACATAAATAATTATTATGTAGTAGTAAGTAATTATATTAGAATATTATTATTATGGTTCGAATTCTAATTAAAATTATTTATATTTAAATGTCGGAAATTGTATTCGACACCTTCTTCAACATAACCAAACCATACATAACATATTATACATATACTAGAACATAACTATTATAACATATACATTATAATTATAATTACTTACATTTTATAATAATAATATTAACTAAATTTCTACTTATTATTACATATGAAAATTACTTTACGTGTTGTATGTTGTATGTACGCTTCAATTCTTAAATAACCGAACATGTATGCATATATAAGTTACAATTCCAATAATTTTCGAGTGTTAAAAAACAATATTTACTTCCAAATTCACAATTTAATACGAAGTTACAAAAAGAGTATTTTTATTTGTAATTACAATAATTCAATAACTTCAAAGCATGTCTAATATTACACCTGACAAGGTGGAATGTAATATGGCGAACACAGGTCAAAACCAATTAGTACCAACGAATCGAAATAATGGATCTGTTTTATACCATAGAGATTTGTTTGGCCTTGGTAGTATGTTGACAAATATTCGCTTAGCTAAGTAGTATAGCATTTGTTGATATTGACCTTAATTGGATATATACAAATGGTGGTTTATGATAAATAAATAATTAAATAAGTCGCTTGACTATTCATTTATTTAGGGTGCCATTCCAGAATATATGACTTATATATCAGGATATCTTAGTATATGCAACATATTAAAATTTGGCATTGGCCATTCTTTTTATCAATACTTGAATTTATCAATACTTTTATCAATAGTGAATTATTGAATAGAACGGTGTTTATCAATCCTTTCCGATCAAAATTCTAAAAGAAGAATATCACAAAATATCAGCAGAAGATAGATTAATACTCTCCTTTGCCTAGGAGCACTTAGAAATTGGTTTAAAGTTCAAAAATTTGTGCTAATTAATTTTCCTTATTAATTAGGTTTTATGCCAAGCGATCTTGGTAAAAATTTGTGCCAGCTATTATTATTTTGACAGCAAGAATCAACAATTACATTGCTGTTAAGTGAAAAACTGCGATCAAATTATTATTAACTCTTTCTGAAGTAAAGGTTTTAATTGGGATCGCCGTGACCCAACGAGAAAAATCCCACTATATCTAAATGTAAGAAAGAAAATTTCATATCTGATTCTTCAATCGGGATGAAATCACTTTTGGTGTAGCGCGTCAGTTTATTTAACTGTCAATTCGGAATCGGGCACAATTTGAGATCCAAAAATACCGTAGCTAAAGAGACCCTTGTGAGGAACCCGCAAGGTCAACGTAACAAAGGAGAAACCGAAAGTAATACAGAAAGAAGGACAGGCTATTGAATACAGTGAAGCAAGTGGATTCAGTGGAAGCCTTATGTTCCAATTAGAAATCCAGGAATTATATATAAAAATTGGGTTCAAATAAATGGGACTATACTTTCTTTATCCATTTACCTTCCACTGATGGATTATCAAGGGAAAACGTTCCAAACATCCTCTAGGCCTTGATCAAGGATAAGAATTCTAGGTTGATCTTAAGAAGTATACGATTTTCAAATCTTGTTACGTTTATATTAAGACTAGTTGCTCGAACTGGGCTCGTATTGAAATTGTGCCTAAACTATTTGGTGGTGTGAATAAATATTTGAAACTAAACTTTTTTGTTTTTATTAGATAAGTATTTTTCATGTTTAAATTATTTCTCTATTTCGCGCCGTTTGTAGCGTAGGTGCCACGCGAGCTAGGTGCATTTTTCAGATGAATTTTTCAAATCTGCCTTGAAGTATCTAAGATTAACGTATTAAAACATACAATTCCTCTAGCTTTATAATATTAATTATGATTTAGTTTTAATTAATACATTATTCTTTAGTTAATATTGGTTCTAATTTATTGAATCAAACTGTACTGAACACACTATGAACATGAACGTGTACAGTATACCTAAAAATATAATTAAATATTAACTAATTGTAAGAAGTAAAAATATATCAAATAAAAAAATAAAAAACAGACCACTCACACACATTTAAAAGAACATTAAACGGTATTTTTTACGAGGTGATTAATTACTTTTTTCAAATAATTATGTGTTTTTTTTTTCTTTTAATACTTCTCTTATTTGAATATTTATGTGAATGTTTTTAATAAATGTATTTTATGGTTGAACAAATCTATAATAGTTTTTAATATAAATAAATATTTTTTTTATATACGTAGATTGTAGATATATTATTTATAAAAAAAATTAGTAGAGCTAGTGTTATTCCAGAAGAGCAGAGGAGAAAAAATCAACTGTTCTGTCTAATAGGCTGTGCAGACTCTTAATAAATTGTATACAGATTCGATTCAGTACCTGTAAAATATTCCCAAAATAATACATAAGCTTAGGATTCTATAATGATAATTACGTTTGCAAAAGACTGTTTTTCAAAAATTTGGGTCAGTCTGTTTGTTGATTCGCGTATCAAGTTACAACGACGCCAGTCCAGTACCAGGCCAAGTGGCCGAGCGTTCTAACAGGTTATGTTTGCGCAATATGCCTACTTGGAACCTGGAAGGTTATGGGTTCGAATCCCGACATCGGCAGTTTGTCAATTATTAGGAGAAAAAAATGGGTGGTTAATTGACTAAACTGTCGGCGTATGGACAAGAACGAAGTAACCGACTATGATTAAGAAGGTTTTCTGCAGTTTCCTTCACGAACTCCCGATGAATATCGACATAGTTCCTATCAGAGTAGGCTGCAGCCGCATATCCTACCGATTCCTAGTCTATACACAAAAATTCCTTCCACTCCACTCACATCCTCACAATGAACCTTATGGTCAAAGTGTAGCCCGACCAGGGCAGCCTCTGCAATCTATCTTTCTATCTACAACGACGCGGTTTTATCATAACGCGGATAGTTCCACAAAAGTGAATAGTTCCAAGCTAGAAGAGTGTAGAGCCAGCTTTGCACTAGGACTACTGATACGGCGCTGTTTTTCTAGCAGGTTTACGCCATACTTTCAGTGGCAAATACGGAAGAAGAACAAGGTTGTATAGAATGGCAAGGTTATTTCTGTTCGGATAGTCAAGCTGCGCTCAAAGCAATCTCCTCTGCTGGGAACCGCGGAATCACTGAAGAGGCTAGTAAGGACAACAGAGGTCACTTTGATGTGGGTGCCAGGATACTGCAGACTTATGGCAACAAAACAGTAGACGAACTCGTTCGTAAGAAAGCCGCACTCCAATGCCATGGACTAGAAACATATTTAGTAACTAGACGACTAACTACATCAGATCTCTACGGATGGGGGAATAAGTCTATGAACAGAAAATTAAAAGACACAGCTGGCTGCAGACAATCCGAACAAATGATAGGTATACTGCTGCAAGGAAAAGCTGGCTTATTGGCAAAGACCGAAAAGAGATTACCTTCTGATTGAGGTACTTACCCGCCACTAAGGGCACAAGAAGCATCTATTTATCATAAGATTGGATGAATGTGCGATCTTCCTGGGTTATAACGGGGCGGATGATACGCCCTTCCACCTTCTGGCAGAGTCCTTACAGAGCCCCCACAGGGCTAGTTGATATTATCCAGGTATGTATAGAATGTTATTGAGTATTGGTTTATTCAAGTACACTGATCGCGTAAACACATCATTCAGCTCATGGGTTTTACTATTAATCTATCACATAATCGACTGTTTGGGCTTATAACTGCCAAACGAAGTGTTTTAGTGTTCCAAGTAAAGATTGGACTATATCAGTTCAATAAAAACAAATCTATATCTATATATATATATATATATATATAAAATTTTATTTATAGTATCTAGATAATTTTTTTTATGCAGTAATAAATTTTTTACATATAAAAAATAAAATTAAAAATAATTTGTAATGTGGTGAGATCTGTTCTATAATAAAAACAAAAAATATAAATAAAATAAATAAAAAATCAAATAAATTAAACATAAAAATTTTAAAAGTAAATTAGTACATAAAATATATAGGGTGTTCCTTGAAAACTTTTGACCATTCATCAATTCGAGATGAGGTTATCGTTTCTCGACAACATTAATCGGAAAATATCTTAAATTTTCTTAATTATCTTAATATTTTTCACATGTGAAAAGATATTACATAGCAATCTACCCAAAGTTATGTTAAATCTACTCATGACCACAAAATAAGCGTTCTTTTTTGCAAAATTTAATATTTGTTTTGTAGCTTATTCAATTGATTTTTGAAAAAAAAATACTTCGAATGAAAGTTCTTCATTGGAAATATACTATATTTCCCCAAGTATATATTTTCCCAAAAACCAGATGAATCAACTATAGGCAATCAACTATACAATTTTGAAAAATAAAACTATTTTTGGGGACCTATAGTACACGATATAATATCTCAATACTGATTAAAGATAAAACACAAGAAAAAAAACTCTTTTTATTTCAAAGGTGTAAAAACATATATTTTTATAGTTCTGGATTTATCATCACTATCACTATTTGATTAGATATTAAAAAAAACATATCAAAATTTATTATGGACATGTGATTTCACCCTTATCCAACTATAATTAAAAAATAAAACATATTTAAATTAAAGAATTTTTTCCGATTTTATGTAACAGATTTTAATAAACACATAATAAAAATTAAATAATAAAAAATAAAAGATTTTTTAAAACATTTTCTTTTATAAATTTGATTTATTTGATGTGTTTTTTTTTTTGTTTTTTAAAGAATATGATTCATATTTAGAGTAGGAAGAAGTTAGCAACTAGCTAGCTAGCAGTCGACCATATTTTAAAATATACAAACAACAAATAAACGATCAAGTAAATGCAATTAACTCTCTAAAAATAAATTTTTACTTTTATAAATATATCAATCTATAAAATTAAATATTTTTGTAAAAGATCATTAAGTAAGTTTGATGATTATATAATAGTCGCAATTATTTCTTAATCTAGGGCTCTCAAGCATGTCAATCGCGGTGTGATTTTAACTTGGTCCATGGGTAGTTTTTATCGATATGAAACTTTTTCAGAACAAATTTTTGAAAAAATATTTACATTATACAGTGAGAATAAAAATACTTTACAAAAAGGAATGATATCCGACGAAAAACGAAAATGTGAGAAGATCCAAGTTTTCGCATACAAAAACTTGTGAGATATTCTGGCAAAAACATAAATGTCCCCCTTCAAAATTAGTGAAATCTATGTAATATAAATCTATATAAAAATCTATAAAAATGACAAAGTTGTTTAACAAAAGTCAGAAGATTTAATTGCCGTAGTTCTCTCATTCGTTTGGCACTGGACTTTTTGGCTCATTTGAGTCCTTTCAATGCCAGTTTTCTACTGATAAACGTTTTCTATATATCCCGAGCGTATTTACGAAATATATGAGATGAAATCTTTAATTTTTTTGTTATTTTCAATTGAATACCGATTTTCACTTATGTTAATATTTCTGTTGTTTCCCTTAGGATCCTAGTTGTGTTCCGTAAGCTCTCCACAATGGCACGCTAAACCAATTTATAACAATTTACACGAAGCTAATTCGTAACCATTCACGTGCTTGCACCTACACTAGCCAAATAATGACGTCACAGGCCAAACAAATACAGTACGGCAGATGCATAAAGACATGATTTATTGAAAGTTTAAAGTGTTTCGTCCCACAAGAATCGCAACCGATCGCCAGACGTTTTCACGCCAAAATCAGTTCCACTTTCATGCAATTAACATTAGAGCTTAAAATCGTTACATTCTTAATGAGTATTTATAACCGTAAAAATATATGTCTTAAATTTTACCTTGAAAATAAATTAACAAAAATCATTTTACATAATGATTAAAAAATATTATATTTCCATTACATTCACATAAATAATAATAATATTTCTATCATATCAATCTTATCAATCTTCAGATTATTAAAATTAACAATAATAATAAATATAAATAATTTTGAATGGTTAATAATAATATATATTTTAATTTTACAATGTGTTACAAAAGTATGAATGCAACAAAAATATATTATTAATGAATTTATATTAAGATACACCTTGATATGTACAACTCCTTTGGAAATACAAAATTTATGAAAATTTTGATATATATATATATAATGTTTTAAGTTTACTATACGTTTAATAATATACAATTTAAATTTTAATTAAGACATTTATATACAGTAATTACATGTAATGAAAGATATATTAACAAATGTTTATTTTAATTAATTATAATATTACTGATAATAAATACACTTTAAAATCATTTTAATTACTTCCTACATATTCTTATATAAAATGGATTACTACTACAGAGAGTTTTGTAAAATATTGAAGATGAATTTTGGCTCATTTTAAATATGGCATCGTTTATTTTCATGATAAGTACTATAATTATTCAAATCAAGCTTGAATACTGAATTTTACAAACAAACAAAAAATTCTGATAATACTTTTTAAAGTTTTATGATAATCTCTTGGAAATGGAAAATCTCTTATGCAATGTTGGATTTAGATAGAGTTTGGTAGATATATCTTGGGGTTAATAAATGTATTGCGCTTCAACATCATGACCCATTGTGCTGCCCTTTCTACTTCAGTCTGACGAAATTCGCTTCTCCCATATTTTGACAATAGCTAAAAGCTTGTTTATCAGGTTTTCCTGAAGGTTCATATATTCGGGGAGAGATGCACCGAATTTATTGCATCTGGTGTAATCGAAAGATCCTCGCCTCGTAATCTATACATAATGGATCCATTGTGGAGTCCTCTTGTATGTAGATGCTTTCGTAGGTGATAATGTCCGGTTACCTTGAATTCGGTAACCTTCCTAAGTTGAATCCAGTTCAGCTTCAGTACATCGAGGGGATAGCCTCTTGGATGCATTCTGAAACAAAACTTCCCGAATTTTTGCTGCGGTATATTTTCTCAGTAATCGCGGTAACATGCTGGATTTAGGCTTACGTCCTTGAGGCCCGTGTCTAGGGGTGCCACAATTAAGAAGGTGCCAAAACTTAAGAGATTACTAACTTTACTTTTATCTTATATTAGTTTTCTTTTTTGAATTTCAGACGTATCTCTTTCAAAAAATTGAAAGAGATACGATTTACGTCAATTTTTTATATTTTCAAAGTGTTTTTAGATATTTTTTATACATCGGACATTCCAGATGATTATATATAATTGTATTTTTTTTTTCTTTAAAAAAATAACTTTAAATATTTAAAACATTTGATAATAACCGGTACAAAAAACATACAATAATATCTACTTAGTTCGATATTATTTAAAACAAAAACAAAAAGTATATGTTTGTTTTATATAAATAATAAATTTGTAAATGACATAATTATGTAATTAAATATGCTTATAATTACCTACATAACATACATACATACATACAGTGTACATACAAGAGACAAGTACTTATTACAAATCGATATTCAATAATATTAATAACTAATAATCACTTATTTAGGTATATCATATCTATCTATCAATCTATCTAGCTAGCTAGCATATCTATATATGTATTGTATGTGAAAAATAGATTTTATCATATATTTATTATATATAATGTTAGGAAATGTTCAATGTGCTATGTCAAAATATAGATAGATTGTAGAGGCTACCCTGGACGGGCTATACTTCGACCATAAGGTCCATTGTGATGCCTAAGAATGTGAGGATGTGAGTGGGGTAGAAGGAATTGTTGTGTATAGACTAGGATTTGGTAGGATATGCGGCTGCAGCCGACTATGATAGGAACTATGCCGATATTTTCCTGGAGTTCGTGAAGGAAACTGCAGAAAACCTTCTCATGCAAAGCCGGTTACTTCGTCCTTATCCAAACGTCGACAGTTTAGTCAATTAACCACCCCTTTTTCTTATTAATAATTGGCAAACTGCCGATGTCGGGATTCGAACCCATAACCTCACAGTTTCCAAGTAGACATACTGCGCAGATATAACGCCTTAGATCGCTCGGCCACTTGGACTGGTATGTCAAAATATACTGGCCATGAAAAGAAATCAATTTTTTTATATACACAAAAAAAAACTCTCATTATTATAAAATATGTTTCGATAAAATTTTTAAAAAGGATTCTTTGAAATTTACACAAATTTATTATTATCTTAATAAATTTAAATACTACTCAAAAAATAATTTGGCCAATTTGTTTAGGAGATATCAATTGTTAATGTTACAAATTTTGAAAATGGTATCTAAACTTTTTTTATATGAAATATGAAAATATGTTTAGTTAAAATTTTTTTAAACCAAGACAATTTCTGACTCTTGATATAGGAAAGATAATATATATTTGGTATACGAAAATAAGTATCTTGACATCTATAGTTTTAACTTGAAAAACTATCTTAACTAAAGACAAACTGACTCTTGGCTCAAGAATCTCGAAATTCTTAAACTGAAATAATGATTTGTTGAGACCCAGATGCTTAAATTTCGGACCAAAATATACATTTGTTTAATCCAAACAAATGAAACTATTTACAGAAGTAATGATATACTTCAGTGAATTATATAAACTTCAGTTAAAGAAGCTGCATAAACTTTCTCTTCTTGAGTTTTTTATTTTTTTTAATAAGAAAAATACTTTTTTTGTACATGAATTTCATTTTCTTGACTAAATAATCACAAGAGTATTTGGCCAAGAAAGGCTCTCTTAGGCCAAGCCTGACGAATTCTATTAAAAACCATTTTAAACACCGTTATATTTTCTTGAGGAAAGAAATTCCCTCTATCAGTGTATATAATATTATGAGAAAACAATGAGTTTAAACTGTTGGTCTAAGAAAATAAGATAAGAAAATCAGCACTTACAACTACTTTTATTAGCGAAAATCACTGTCAAGTGGTAAACTTTATGATAAACGATGTGATAAATGAAATATATCCTACCCTAAATAAATTTTTTTTAAACTGTAAATATTCGATAGAGTAAATTGATCAGTAAATTTGGTAAATAAATGAAAGGTCTAAGCATAAATTATACAACTGTACAACCGTAGATTTGATCCCAAAAATATGCATTTCATCATATAAGTATAATTGTTTTTAAACTCAATCAACTTTTAGGGAGCCAAAAATGAGGTTATTATACATTTCAAGCAGAAATTGTAGACTACAAAACAATTAGATTTAGAGAAAAGTTGTATATAGAAAATATTTTTAGATTTTAAACAATTCGTCCAACTGGTATTATTTCGCAGATATACTGGTGGAAATTTATCCCAAAAAGTACAAATTTATTAATATTTTTTCAAACAGAACGAAGCTTTTTTTAAATTTGATATCCTTAAAAATCAAAATAAATTTTTAAAAGCTACAATTTGTTCTGTTCATAAAACAAAAGTCTAAACGTTAGTATTTTTCAACGGGTTTTCTCATTTCATATAATTGTAACTAGATCTAAAATATAACAAAAATAGTAATTATCAACAATTATTATACACAAAAAAAATAAAATATATTATAAATGTTATTTAAATATCTAGACGATATTATTATCAGATAAATGTATGGATAGATATATATCTCTTATATATAAGTATATATAATAGATATAAATTTTGTATCGATTTTGGTTGATAGGAGGTTTAGTTGGTAGGTAGGTAGGGTCTTTACATAAGTGGGTAGTTATTTACTGTATATTTATTGAATTGTAATTAAAAATACTAGTTAAATAGTTTCTTGTAACTAGTGATATTATCATTACCATTTTGTATTATAATATCGGAAATATTGATAGTAAAAATTCGTTACGCAGGAGCTGCTTCAACTTAGCGAATTTTCTTACAATACTTAAATTATCCCCTATGGCGGTCACAATTTTAGTGTGTTTATTAGCAAGGCTAATTCTATTACTAAATGGTATAGGTCAAGGGGAATGAAGGGAGATAGAGAAATTAGAAAACACAAAATATAAAATATCTCTCGTAGCATATCAAGTTTGCTACAATTCATTATCTTATCATTTTTCTCTAATGTGTACAGAGATATTTAGAATTTTAACTTTCAATCTTAAATTGTAAATATTTCTGTAAATCATAGAGTAACAGAAAAAATTGTAAGGAACAAAATTATAGTAAAACTAATTACCTACATCTTTGTTTCTTATAAATTTTTCGATTTTTCAAATATTAAGGGAGATCATCAAATATTAAATCCCTCTTTCCACTTTCCGATTTTACCCATTAACAAACTTGACCTTTTGAATACCAAAAACGTCTCAAATACCTAATTTTATTCCAATCGGAATAAAAATGTGACCGCTAGAGAGTCCACAGAAACATAAACTTATATATATATATATATATATATATATATATATATATATATATATATATATATATATATATATATATATATATATGTATATAAAATTTCTTCAAATGTCCATCGATCCAACCTGCTAGATGTTAAACATCACTATCGCTAAAATTTATACATATATATATATATATATATATATATATATATATATATATATATATATATATATATATATATATATATATATATATATATAAATTTTAGCGACAGTGATATATATATATATATGTAAATAAATAATTTTTTTTGGTAAATATTTTATTTAAAATAATAATTACAAAAATAATTAGCAAAAATAGATCATCAACATACATACATAAAATAATTATCAATATTTAAATGTATTTATTAAAATTATTAATTAATAATTATTGACACGTAGATATTAAACCCACATTACTACTTTACATATAAACATATCACATACATATTTAATGTATACAGATTGTTAATTAAATTATTATACATAGTGTAACTATTAACATTGACTAGTATTTGTAGTGGGAAATTGAATATTCACCATCGAATTTATCCTGTTTTGTTACAATGTCATTGTGTGGTTTTTCATAGTTTCTCTCCACTGTTTAAAATAACCAGCCTGAATTAGTTATATCATACATGGACGGGACTAACATACTGATATTTGACTGATATTTGTAGTAGGAAAGTATAGCTGAAGTCTAAACATCGCATAATAATCATATTTTCATTTGAAATTACTTTTATAATGCTTGACTACAAAGCAATATCAAAAGTAATTGCTAGGTTTCATATGAGATAATAACGTAATTCTGACAATATTTTGATATGTTTTTCAAAATGACTTCTGTATAATATAATCAATTTTCAAGTTCTACTATATTGTTTTTATTTTATTATAGTAATTTTTATAAAGAAGTTTGTATATGCAGTGATTTTATTAACAAGCTGTATATTTATAAATTTATACTAAATTAAATACGTATTTATATATATATATATATATATATATATATATATATATATATATATATATATATATATATATATATATATATAAATATATATATATATACCGATACATACCGATGTATGTAATTCTTTATATAATTTACGTATATAGAGTGTCTTAAAACACATAGAGAAAATATAATATGAGGCTCTCAAAATAGCCTGATTAATTGAGATGACATAGTCACCTAATTTATTGAACAAAATTTCCTGAAATTTTTATCAAATGATAATTAGTTCGAGATAAAGAGTAGCTCTATTTTTTCAAAATTTTATAATTGATTTCAGTTTTCAAAAAAAATGCTTCGTATAAAAGCTGTCAACTACTTTTATACGAAACTTTTTACCAAAAATCAAATGAATAAGATACAAATCAGATAATAAAAATTTCCTACTTTTGTGACCCATTATAGGACTGTCTTTTCTTTTAAAAGAAAATATATGGCTATATAATATTAATAACTATATTGGAGTTACTATATCTAACGCTAACCATATAACGCAAACAAATTTTTTGGTTACGATTTTCATTTCTTTTTTTTTCAGAATTAACTTTGAAAAACTTGGAAAATTTATGATGATAAGATTCAGCACAGAACAAGGAACCAAAGTTATTCAATTTTATTTTGAAAGTCAGCATTCGATTATTTAGACACAAAGATCATATCGAAATTTCTTTAATGTTCAACATAGGGTTGTCTTTTAGGGTTTTCCACGTGCTGGAAGCCCTCATGCAGTTTGAAATGATGTGAACATTGCTCGAGTGCAAGCAAATGTTGAGGAAAACCCCGAAACTTCCACCAGGCGATGTTAGCAGCACTTGGTGATATCTAGGCGGTCTTTGCATACAATTTTACATACGTCATACCTTTTCCCATATAAGATTCAATTAGTTCATGAGTTAAAACCAAATGATGCACAAATAAGAATTCATTAAATTAATCATAACGTTACTTATGTGCCATCCTATATATAAAGCTCTATATAGAACTATAATATATATTTCAAATAATTTTATATTAAAAAATTGGTACAATAAATATTATTTTATTAATTTTTTTGTATAAATATCACAATGTTTTCTGTTTACTTATTGTTATAGTTTTGAATCGGACATTTTTATTTATACTAAATAGAAGAAAAAACCAACAACAATGAGCTGCTAAGGCTACTAAATCTTATAAATATATTCGGGTGTTCATTGAAAAATCATCACCAATTCAAATTTATGCACATATTAAAATTTATATACATGTCTAAAAAATAATAAATATCATGAAAACGGTTTGACTGTTTGATACCAATTGGGTGCGAGGAGATTTAGTGTTAAGGGTTAAGTTTTACTGTATTGCTCATTTCTTTCCAAACATGATTGCCTTTCTTTCTCTTAAACTTTGAGCTTTGTATAAAGTTTTTTTATTAATTTTTTTTTTTCTCTTTTTGTTTTAGGTAAGTACCAACTTATTTTCTTTACATTTGAAAATAACTAAATTGACTCCATCAAGCCGTAAGTACAATTAATTGCTAGGTATATTTTCTACTATAGACTACAATATTTATTGTATTTCAAATTTTGCCCCAATTCCTAGAACAATTATTTGTATTTTATAAATAGGTATTTCGACTACAAGATAGTCATCATCAGTATGAATTAGCTAACCGTTACTATCTCTGGGATATGTAGTTAGAGATATGTTGCTCGATGCTAATTTGGTGCGTGTCTCGGTCGTTGTCTTTTATATAATTCGACTTAAGTAGTACCTGAAGGATGATTTGAGTTGACTGACCAATTAAGGGATGAAGAGCCCAACCCATTTATTGGCGGTAACCTTTTCTGACCATGCGGTGTTGTTATTATCAATAAGGTGAGGGTGTTGATCGAAGCTAACATTGGTATTCAGGTATGAAATTTTTTTAAATGGGTTAATTTTATTAAATCAGAATTTGGAATTGGGCAATTGTCTAAAATTATTATCTGTTTACTTAATCTGTGTATGTAGATACTTTCGTATGCATCTAATTCTGAGGCGTCTAACAAAGTATCTACATACAGAGATTAAGAAAACAGATAATGAATGTAGACAATGGACCAATTCCAAATCCTAATTTGATTAAATTAAAACATTTTCAAAAAATTTAATACCTTAATATAACAGCCTTCTTGTCGGTTCGTAGTTATATATATATATATATATATATATATATATATATATATATATATATATATATATATATATATATATATATATATATATATATATGTATATATATATATAAACTATACAAAACAATAGTATTTAATATTTCATAAAATATCCACGTTTTTAGATTATTTATGTGTGCTGATATATAACTTTGTTTTTTGATATAATTTATTTATTTTTATTATTAATGGAAACAAGGAATATATAAAAATAATGTATATATATATATATATATATTTATATTTATATATATATATATATATATATAGTGTGTTTCTTAAAAACATTCATTTTTATCCCAGATTTTTACACCAAGCAAGAAACTAGTCTCGGGATTTCCACAAAAACTTAAAAAAACTATTATTTATAATAGGTTCAGAATGATATCGCAGACATTACTACTTACTATTCTCGCAATCAATAGTAGTTTTACAGTCGATTTAAGTTGAATCTGTTCGACATTTACATACATTTTAATAACAAAAGATGTCCCTTTTTAACATATTAACAAGTTTTATTCGAAACTTGTTAATATTCGAAATGATTTCGGCATGACTTAATCTATAGAATGTTTGAACACTTTGGTCTCGTTAATATTGAAAAAGTCGAGTAGTCGAAATACGTATTTATAAAATACAAATAATTGTTCTACGAACTGGTGGCAAAATGTGAAATAACATAAACGAATATGTTCTAAGATATATATTTTAGAGATTTTCGCGAAAAATGTATTTATGAGCTAAACCTCTCTTCAAAAAAAAAAATGTTCATCCACGATACGAACCGATTTATTTATATATTTATTTCTATTTCTATTTAAACAGTTTTCAACTATTTTATAAATATATTTATTGCAACAACAACTATTCGATAAACATTCTAGAATGTATTTTTTTCTCTAATAATTTAATAAATATATAAATAAATTCGGGGTTTGATTCTAAGATAAAAATGTATATTACATGCATATATATATATATATATATATATATATATATATATATATATATATATATATATATATATATATATATATATATATATATATATATTATATATTATATATATAACATATATATATATATACATATATATATATATATATATATATATATAATAAATACACAAACCTATGCTTCGAATATTTATTAGGTTTTTTTTTCTATATAATTTTATGGTTGGTCTATGTACGAGGAATACATATGTATGTATGTATGAATGTATGTGTGCATGTAGAATAAATGGGTGTTTGGGTTATAACTTATCCACTATGCAGCCATATACTATGTATAATATAATATATTTATATCTACGTATATATTCTTACTCTACATGTGTATAGATACCTGCTATACCCACTGTAGTATACACAACGTAATATACATATATATATATATATATATATATAAGTTTTTTTTTTATATTATTTGTGTAATAACATAAGGCTACATAAAATATGCATAAAGTTAAATTTAATAATAAATGTATATATATAATAATATATTTATATTATATATTATATATACTCTACAATATATACATATATATACATATATATATATATATATATATATATATATATATATATATATATACACGTTTACTTATACAGGGTAGATATTGGGTGAAATTTAAGAATCTTGTCAGGAAATTTATAGGTAGTTTTAGTCCAATCCTGTATCGATAAACATGTTACACGCACGGTACTTATCTATACGTATACACAAATACTACCAACATAAATACTATAATACTATACACAAATACATTTTTACAAATTGCAATCCGGCAACATCGCTTATATTCCACCAGTTGATATACTGTTCGTTTACATGCATGTACTCGAATAGTACAAAATATACAGACGTACAGTGTTGTTTAGTTGTATCTGTTCAGCAGCATGCCGACACGTATATTTATTTATAAAATGCTTCACTTTGCGTTGTTATAACTAAACTTTCAGACGAATTTGAACATGTTCGAGTAAAAAAGAAGCAATTAAGATTCCTACCATAGAAATAAGCTTATAATTTTCGTCCTAAAAGATTTCTAATGTAATAAAGTCTATTGTTTCTTTATGTCAACAGTTTCGGTTTTGTAGACACCTTATATAAAATATAATATGAATTAATTATTTATAAAACAAATGTTATATATTGAATATTGAACAAGGATAGGAAATAGACGAATAGACATATAAGAATGAGTATATATGAAGAAAATATCTATTTTAATATTTATTTTAATAATTTATTATTAATTATGAAAACTACATTATATATTATATATATATATATATATATATACATATATATATATATATATATATATATATATATATAAATATATATATATATTTATATATATATATATATTTATATATATATATATATATATATATATATATATATATATATATATATATATATATATATATATATATATATTTATATATATATATATATATATGTATATGTATATATATAATATGTATACATGCATATTATATTTTATTAGAATTTATATACAGGCTGTTTAATTATGTATATATTCATTCCTACAGAGTTAAATATCTCACGTTATATAATTTTATTTATTTTTATAAAACATTTTTAAATCTATTAGAAAAAAAAATCACATTAACAGGAAATTTTCTTTCAATACACAAAAAAAAAATTGATTATTTTTGATTAAAACAGAGAAAAAAACAAAATGTATTTCACAAAGATTGATAATAAAATACACCATTGATATATATTATAGTTCATTTTTTAGACTTGTAACATTCGAATCTGTACTGTTACGAAACAGTTTCTCTAGTAATAATTATTTTCTGGCAGATATTTTATGCCTCTGATGGAAATAGTTCATTAAATCAAATGTGTTGGTTTTTTTTTGTTGGTACCAAGTGTTAATTTGGTGTAATTAAGTGTCTTACCAAATCGCCAGTCGGGCCGTATTGTCGCTAGCAACAAATGTTTTACAAACAATTCTAACCTTTACAAAGATAAAGCCTTGACAGATGATTCTCCCCGAATGAAAACGATAGATTCCCAAGCAAAACAATGTGTAATATATAATTTAATATTTGTTTATTTGTGTATACTTTCGTGTCAACATAACGATGTTTGTCCAAATTCCTTTCGGTTACGTATGACAAACTGTAGAAGACTATAGCGTATACTCCGACAAATTTCATTGTCTTTGAATTTATTAATTAAATTAAATACTGATATGAAAAAATAACTAGTTATCCAGAGGCCCGAGGTTCGATACCTGGTTGACGAGTTAATTTTTTCATATCAGTATTTAATTTAATTAATAAATTCAAAGGCAATGAAATTTGTCGGAGTATACGCTATAGTCTTCTACAGTTTGTCATACGTAACCGAAAGGAATTTGGACAAATATCGTTATGTTGACACGAAAGTATACACAAATAAACAAATATTAAATAAACCACTTCACTTCAACAGAAGTAATACTGTCTAATAAATGTGTAATATACTTCAAATATAAAAAATAAACTATACTCTCAATACTGTGTGCATATAAAATAACCTTTATAATATATATTATAATATTAATATATTGTGTATTCTAAAGGTTGTATTACATTTAATATTCTATTTATAATAAATTATATACTAAAATTATATTATACAGTCTACACCAACAGACTTCTATTCTATGTTATAACTTACATCCAACTTCTAATTCTACCAAACAGTACATACATATATAACATTTACTACCTATATTTTTAATATATATCAAATATAAATATTATTTATAATATATTATTAAAATATATGTATATATATATATACATATTGAGTATATTTTTTTATCGAATAATATATCAAACATTTAACTTGTTTCGGAACTAATAATATAGTTTTCATATATAATATTATTTTTTTTAAATTATATATTTTTAATAAATTCAGAAAAAAATTTATTTAGCTTGTAATCATAATTTTTTTCTGTCTTAAGTAATTATATGGTGTCGAGGAGATATTGTAGAGTACATTCATTAATACTCTTCACAGAATCAATATTTTTCCATACTTAAGGATGTTGTATCCGTTTTATGTGTAATTTTTTATTAATTTATATTCAACTTTATATTCTATTACTTTCAATTCAATATATACAGGATCTTGTTTTGCAAATTTTTTGTGTTTACATATTTTCATGATTAGTTGTATTAAAAATATTATTATTTATTTGTTTAGTTTGCCCTTGAATGTATAAACGAGAAAATTGTAATGGTTACTAGGTATAACAAATTTGATTGTTTGTTACTATGTATAAAACAATTTAAAACAAATATTTTTGTTAATACAAACAATTCGAGCTGTAATTAATCTAAAATGAGTGCATAATGACTATAACTTTTCCAGCCGCACATTTCGGTCAGCATATACATAAATATAGTACATCGTTGCTATGTACAGTGAATAGTGGTCGATAGGTGCAAATTAATTATTTTTCGCGCCGTATAATTAAATTTTGTATACAATTTATATAAACTTACTAAATTTCATTTGATTAAATTACTTTAAATTAACAAATTGAGTTTTTATCCACTGGGAAGTGGTCTTTCGAGTTATACTAAACGCTGTTTATTTCATTCGATTGGTAATTTTATGTGCAATTCAATCCGTTTGTATTGGAAATTTACGACTTCCAATTTACCAACCACAGGGTGGCATCAACATTACACTTTTTTAACAATACACTTGAATATATATTCACGAACAAAATCACCTGAATAAAAGTTTTTTTGTTCGGGGGTGGGGGGGGGGGGGGTCATAATGATGGTGGTTTTGGTTTTCACCTTAACCATGCTACTCAACGTTATTTGAAGATTAATTTGCCCTTTTCAAATCAGAACCCATTTTTTTGTTTTTGACATAATCGGATAGCTGTAGAAAAAATGCAAAAATATATTATGAATAAAAAGTTTTATAGGTGTTCAATAGAAATAGATCGTTTTATTTGTCCCATACTATAAACCTAGCAAGCTTCAATATATCCAAAAATGACTATCTCGGCTAGAGCCTGGCTGTATTACATAATTCTATCTAATAAATAAATATGACTCAATGCTTTAGGAAGCATAGGAAGCACAAGCTACCTGCATTTAGTATTAACTCCAAAACTCCAATAGTTAGATCTATATAGAGCTGCCTGCTCTCTGTATATTTAGCTCTCTGAAATACATTTTACTACTATTAGTAAGTAGCATTACAGTGAAACCTCGACAAATTGAATCAATCACAATAAGGGCTAATCCAAATTATTGAGAGTGCGACCATAGAACAATAAATACCATAACGGGCGAATATAATTTTCTACGTAAATTACGCGACCCTTATATATGGAGCTCCCCCATCTGGTGTCTAAGGAGGAATGGTCTCGTCTTAGAGCACCTCACCCAGCCCTGTCTTTGCTAGGAAGAACAAGATCTGGATTGGGTCTAGGGATGTTAGATAGATAGATTGATTGTAGATGCTGCCCTGGATGGGGTACACTTTGACCATTAGGATCATTGTGATGCCTAAGGATGTGAGGATGTGAGTGGAGTGGAAGGAATTTTTGTGTATAGACTAGGAATCGGTAGAATATGCGGCTGCAGCCGACTATGATAGGAACTATGCCGATATTCATCTGGAGTTCGTGATGGAAACTGTAGAAAACCTTCTCAAACATAGCTGGTTACTTCGTTCTTGTCCATACGCTGATAGTTTAGTCAATTAAACGCCCCTTTTTTTCCAATAATTGGCAAACTGCAGATATCGGGATCCAAACCCATAACCTCCCAGTTTCCAAGTAGGCATACTGCGCAGATATAACGCTTTAGACCGCTCGGCCACTTGGACTGTTAGGGATGTTAGTTCCCCTGAACATATCTAACTCCCAGACATTTTATTATTTTGTGTATGAGGACGTCACCATCTGTTAGGAGGTGTTCTGGAGTTTCCTCCATTTCTTTCAAAAAATCTTGCAGTTGCACTCATTTCCCAAGGTTTCCTAGCTTCCTAAGGTTTCCTCTAAGTCAACTTTTGCTCAGTGGCCGCAGTCTATTTTACTGCAGGCCAATGCCGGTTTTCCGGGCATCCCCTCAACAATACAATGTTTGTCCAAATTCCATTTAGGTTTCGTAATGTTTTCATTTAGGTTTCAAATGTCATTGAATTTTAATTAAATACTGATATGAAAGAATTAACTCGTCAACCAGGAATCGAACCTCGGGTCTCTGGAAATCTAGTCCAGCGTGCTTACCGCTACACCAAAGAGGACTCTGACGTAAGAGGCAACCTTCTAAGATCATTCTGATTTTTATTTTGACAAAATGATATGCGAAGGTTGGTTGGCTCTTACGTCAGAGTCGCCTTTGGTGCGGCAGTAAACACGCTGGACTAGATTTCCAGAGACCCGAGGTTCGATTCCTGGTTGACGAGTTAATTTTTTCATATCAGTATTTAATTTCTAATGTTATTTTTGTTTGTAACCACCCAGGACTGATTTAACATGGTTTTACTGTAAGTCGTAGTTGAGTTATGATTATGATGTATTGACTCACTTACACGTGTTATTACGTGTATGTATGTATTACTTCTTCTATCTCTGTCTTCTTTTATGCATATATACTACTATACTCTCTAACTTATAAATTCTGCAACTACTTTCTCATTCCATTTCATAATAATATTCTCAATAATATTACATTGTTAATTATATATATTATCGATCCATGTGTTTTAGTGCTATATGACTCTATGTTCTATATATATATATATATATATATATATATATATATATATATATATATATATATATATATATATTTAAGTACGAATCGTACGTCTAGAATCTGTCTAAAGGTATCCAATTATTTTTAAAGGCTCTATGAATGCCTCTGGTGATATAAAGTCGAACTAAATATTTGTCAAATATTTTATATCATTAAAGAGACCCATTTTTACAAGCTTTTATTGCAACTTGCAATGTTTGTATGTATGTATGTTCGGGTCAAATCTGGCAAGCTGAATTAGAACCACTTCCACTTATCCTATGGAGTTGAATTTTTACATGTTGGTTCAGTTCCTATGACAATGCATTTTTATGGTAAGCATGACAAGAATTCGACAAAAGTAAAGGGGGTTTAGAGGGAGAGGGAAACACAAAATTCGGTATATCTCTCTTAATATTAAAAAAATCCAAAAGACACATAAGAAATGAAGTTGTAGAAAATTAGTTTTACTATAAAAAGCTTGTTTTTAAAAATGTTTTTTTAATAGAAACTTATTTCACACAATAATATGTCATTAATTCACAAAGTACTAACAAACCATGCTAATTTAATAACCCACAAAAAAGGTAACATAAAATACTAAAATAGCTTATTATTATGTAGAAGTGTTGTTTTCGATGTTGAAACTTGATATTAAGTTTTTATCGAACCTTTACGTTTGTGGATCTCTGATCGATAACCATATTTTGTCATGTGTATATATATATATAGGGTCTGGAATCTGGATGTATATGTATGTGCGGTATTTTTGAATACTTATTAAGGGTATTATTACCAGCCCAAGTTCGAGCCGAGGTATTATTACCAGCTCGGCCGAGCGGTCTAAGGTGTTATATCTGAGCAGTATGCCTACGTGCGCAGTATGCTTACTTTGACATCGGCAGTTTGTCAATTATTAAGAAAAAAAGGGGCGGTTAATTGACTAAACTGTCATTGCGGCTGCAGCCGACCTATCATAGTCGGCTGCAATCGCATATCCTACCAATTCCTAGTCTATACACAAAAATTCCTTCCACTCCACTCCCATGCTCACAGCCTTAGGTATCACAATGGACCTTATGGTCGAAGTGTAGCCCGTTCAGGGCATCCTCTACAATCTATATATCCATCTAAGGGTATTATTCAACACACTTAAAGTTTGAAATTGATTGACTGTCTCAAACTCGAAAAAACCTTAATTGAAGAATAATTAACACGAGAAGCAAAACAGACGACCCATTTTAAGCAGAATTTTGTCCAGTTTTATATTTTTAATAAAAAACGACACCGAAGAAAAATCTTTTTAAAAAATATCTATAAATTATTGGATTTCTTCTGCGTATTTAAAAAAAATTAAAATTATTGACCGTTTCATTGTTTAGTTATAACAACGCAAAATGAAGCATTTTATAAAAAAATATACGCATAAATAAAAATGTTAGGTTGTATTTGTATATACGTCTACCGGTATAGTCTTGCGTATATGCATACGCTCCACAACTTTTTACAATATTTCTAATATTGACATTTTCTAATATCGATTGAAAATATTTAATCTTCTTGATCCTTGTAAAATTTATATTTGTATATTTGTACTTGATATTATGTCCATACACGAGTAATATCGTATCCCTAACATGTAGTACTAACTGTAGTTAGTAGTCCAATGCATAATATATATAATAAACCCTCAAACTAATATATATGTATCCATATTATAATATATATATATATACATTATTCTCATATATATATATATATATATATATATATATATATATAGAGAAAGAGAGTATATATCCTAAAACTACCCTTTACAAACCAAATATTATAACCCACTTATCATCCCATACATACCTCTTTCTAGATAATTCTATAGACTCCAACCCAACATAACCCTCCTAAAATAATGCATATAACATCTAAATAGAGAGCCTATATACGGTTGCAATCTAATATTATATTATATATGTACAATATAAAGTAGATATTAATACATACAGTTCAGAAAATATTGAAAAGGTTGAATCAATTTTTAGAGATCTAACAGCTAAAATATATTTCATTGAACATTTAATAGAAAATCATTATAATACGTTTTACATTCTTTAAGACTATGTTACTTTCAATAGTTTACGAACTCTGTGTACGAGGCTGTACGATAGTTCCTTTAATACATAGAGTTCGGAAGATATTGAAGATTGATTCAAAAAAATATAAAAAAATACGAGAAAAACATTAAAATTTTACGAACTCTGTGTGTAATAAAAAGAGATTAGAAGATATTCAAGGTTGAATTTGAGCTCATAATATATGGGTTTAAATCAATTAAAATAGAATTCATAGACGTTCAATAAAAATATTTTTTTTATATTAATATTAATTAATAAAATGTAATGGCGTGTTAGTCTATACAATATACGCTTGTCCTTTTATACTTATATCTTCTTAACCGTACTGGAAATTGACGCTGTTATAGTATTGTGACGTTTAAGTATACACAAAATAACTGAAGTTGACTTCAAAATAATATCAGTGATATAAAAAAATTGACTCCACAAGCTAAAAATCTGTGGTGTAATCGTTAGCACGCTGGACGCGATATACAGAGGACCAGGGTTCGATTCTGGCTGAGAATAATTTATGATTTCTTTGTTATATATAGATTGGGCAATATATTTCGAAAATATAAAGAATTTTTTATGAAACTTTGAATTGGTAGTCGAATCACCGACTGGTTATTATCAAAACGTCTAGATCACTTCCAAAAATGTAGGTCTTTGGGTACAAGTTGAGGAAAAACCTAAAATTACTGCCTATTAAGTGAAAAGTATGCATAATAAAATTACCATCATAAATCGTTAACAAGTTTTTGTAAGGTTGTGTTTAGTAGCTATTTAATATTTTACCTGGCATGTCCCAGATATTTGATATTAATATTTGAACACGTTATATATAAACTTTCTTAGTGAAATATTAGATAGCTTGTTAAGAAAACCTTGCTTGCATATTCCTTTCGTAGGAACCACAACTTTTTTCGGAAAATATGCGAGAATTTGAACCTTGTTTTATTTCTGATGGATTCTCATAGTATATTCTAAATTTTTTATCATTTTTGAACAATTGAAAACCTAAATTGAATTCTATATAAAATAATACTTTTATATTAAACAAAAAACAAAAAACATGTATATAATAGCACAATATGTTTTTTATTATATATAATTCATAATATAATTAGCTTTTATTCAAACATTATAATATATAATGTATTCTTTATACAAATTATTGTATATATTATTTTGAATTTTTTTTTTTTACAAGTAAAGCTAATTATATAATTTTTTTGTTTTTGTTTTTAATTCATGTATAATATATTTATTTTATATACTTTTGAGTAAATATAATACCCATATTCATTATTATTTTTCTCATATAAATATTAGATTATATATAGGCTGATTATTACATGCATATCTGTTACTGCTTAAAACTGATCTTTTGGCTTCGCTCTATAAAAGATTTTATTAAATAGTTTGCACAGTATATAAAAATTGTACAAAAAATCCCTTTTCATAATTTCACCGTTTCAGTCGAATTGAACCACGTCAAATTTTCAAAATTCTACCTTGGAAATATTAAAACTAATTGTAAGTCAAATATTAATATATACCTTTGTTTTTGGATCAAAATGACGGATCTTATTCGTTTTAACACCCCCCCCCCCTCCCAGTAAAAATGGTTGAAAATGGATGGAAATTGAAAGGAAAGGCCACAGGAAGTGATTCCAAGAAGAAAAATTCCTTTTCGTCCTTGAAATCGTTAACCCAACCTAACCCAACCGAACCCCCCGACAATTTAATAATGTAAAACAAAGATTTTTTTTACTGGGGCAGGGTCGGTGGGGGGTGTTAAAAATAAGATCCAAAATGACTAAATGGTAATCGAAATTCGTGTTTATATTATACTAACTGAAAAAACCGACGTTTCTCGACATTCAAAAAACGCATGTCAAGTTATTTATTTTTTGCTGAATTTTGACATTTCAAACCGTCAATGTTTTTATATTTTAAATTCATTGACAAATTATTTATTTCCAATTTTTTAATACATGTATTCTGATAGAAACTATAGACTTCTTTCTGATAGTTTTTCTGGAGTTTACCTAGAGTCTTATCATCAAATCTATTATCATTATTTCGGTATCTCGAACAGCTTTCTCCAAATACTTCGGACAAACATATTTCTCTTTTATATATATATATATAGAGAGGTAAATAATAATCTCGGTAGAATTGAATTAAATTTTGTAATATAATTTCAAATACCTGATTGATTAAATTTACTTAGTTTTGATTGATTTCTAATCACTACGAAAATTCTAAAATTAAATTTTGCAATTCATAGTTTTTGTTTCAATCACAACTATTAACGTTAAGGGCTAATTACTCATAGTAAAGGGCATATATTGATGATATCATCAATAATTAAATCAAACTGTATTTAATCAATACAACGTTTAAAGATAAATTTAGTAAACCTAATTTTTAATCTTTAGTGTACATAAATGTTAATATATAGATATATATTTATATATATATAATATATATATATATATATATATATATATATATATATATATATATATATATATATATATATATATATATATATATATATATAATATCTCCTTATGGATATATATGTCGTATATATGATATGTATAAATATATATCTCGTAATCACAACATAGGACATAGGACTAAAAAAAGGATAGGTAAAAAAACTTTCGACACTCATGTAATCTAGTGATTCACGTATATACAGTCTACCTACGTAGGTACATCATATTATATATATGTGTGTATATATATAACATTAGAATATAATGTAATTGTAGTGTATTGTTGTGTAAAATTATAGGTACTTGATTATTTTACTATTATTCTTTTATATATATATATATATATATATATATATATATATATATATATATATATATATATATATATATATATATATATATATATATATATATATATATATAATGTTGGTACACCTAAATAAATATATAAAAATTTAAATTAGCTAATTTTCATGCAATTATAATTATGCATATGATATGGTTTATATAATATAATTTTACCATTAAAAGTACCTACGTAGGTATATATAAAATGTATTACAAGGTGTTACAAAAGTAGTGAGCGTATTATGCGTTGTGGATAAATCAATTATCTATCTGAATTATTATTAAACAAAACAAATATCAAACAGGTTTCTTAACAGTTTAATTGTTAAATTGGCATAATAATAAGATTATTATGTATTTTCTGTGGAAGCATTCAATATTGTTTCCGAAACTATATAGTCAAAATAAAAATATTGTTATGAAAATCTCAAATATTTATATTTTCTTCAATCAATCGACCAATCATCTATGAGTATCTTTGATTTCAGATGTGTCGAGATTTTCAATTTGTTAATATACAAAGACCAATAATTCAAAGTATGTGTACCAAAAATCCCAGGAATGTCATACATCCAGTATTTTACTTGGCATATACTCACCGTATTTTAGTAACGTGCAAGAACCCACCTTTTATCATATATTAGTCACATATATTTACTAGCTTATACCCGAAGCGTTTTATTGATTACTACAGCTTTTCCGTCATCGTAGCCAGATAAAATATATATCAGTTTAATCAGTTTAAATCTAATCATAAGTTTCAGTAGTTTTGCTCTAACAAACAATTACAGTTTTATAATAGTAGAGAAGATAAATAAATATTACCGAATATTTTGCTTGCACATTTATGCGTCTTCTAAACGGAGCAAAATTCGAAAATAAACCAAGAAAGGTAATCTTCAAGACTTCTTGCATTCGATCTACGATTTTATTGATTCAAATAAAAATTTACTTTTTGTTCGAA